>CAUYTI010144566.1:0-37499 GCA_963575145.1 Galago senegalensis
TGCAATCATGGGGTACAGTGTGCTATTTTCATATACATTTTGAAATACTCTCATCAAACCAGTTATCATAGTCCAGCTTTCGAGTGAAGTGCCCGTACATGAGAGGGGCAGAGAGTAATCAGCCCAGCTGTATTGAAGCAGTGGCTCTTCAAGTGTGGTCTCCAGACCAGCAGCATCAGCATCACCTGGAAAACTTAGTAGACATGCAAAGGCCTGAGAGTCATGCTAGATTCATTGCATCAGTAACTTTGGAGAAAGGAGGGATCAAGCCCAGCAATTGTCATTTTAACAATCCCTCTAGGTAATTCTGGTGCACACTGGAGGTTGAGAATGACTGTATTAGGGTAAATGAATTTGTTCAGCATAGGATAGAGGACTGTCCTTGACAGAGGAAAGTTAATACTCCCTGCCTTTTCTCAGAAGGAACTGGTTTACATCAGAAGGGGTTTCTCTGGGTTTTTCTTTAGGAAAAAATGGTGCCCTGCCTCCACCATGAGCTGAGTAATCTTGAGCAAGTCTCTTAAACTTTCTAAGTCTTGTTTTCTGCAGCAACAAAATTAGAACCTCAAACTATATGATATTTATGATTTCCTAATAATCCATATTCTAGGTTTTGGTACACCAATCTCTCTTATGGAAAACAGGGTTCATTTGTAAGAGAGCAGACCATAACATCCTAAGGGCGTGTCAATAAGAGAACATGGTGTTGCAACCCAAGACCTTGGGTTCTAGATCAGCATCAAGAAGACTTTGCAGAAAGAGAGGAAGGGAGAGAAAGAAAGAGAGAGAAAGAGACACACATATTTCTATAACACAGTTGAGAAAATTTTTTCTGTAAGAGGCCAAATATTAATAGTAAGTATTTTAGTTTTAAGAGAGGTATTGGCCTCTGTCATAACTACTCAATTCTTCCTCTGTAATGAAAAAACAACCATAAATAATATGTAAAATAACATGGCTAAAGTTCCCCCTTCCCATTTTACTTATAAAAACAAATACCAGATTAAATTCATGGACCATAGTTTATAAAGCCTCCACTCCCCCAAATAAGGGATTCAATCATTTTTAAGTGATTACTTAGTCACTAATCAGCTATTTCATATCTAGTCCTGTAATAATTCATTAAATGATTGCAGTCTTCAAAAGCAACCAAATGATCTAATGTCGCTATTCAGCTTTGCTGGAGGTTGATCTGTAAGCCATAAACCAAAGCATGATATTAACCAGATCCCACTTTTTGCCTATTTCCCTCCTCAAGGCCCAATGCCCTGCTTTCATAGAAACGTTTTTTAGCTAATTTGGGTTTAATCTTCTATTATAACACATGCATAACAAAAAAGAAATTAACTTTAAAAAAAGAGAAATTAATTTACCTCCACAACTGTGGTTCTTGTGATGATCATTTTAATTTTATATCAGCCACTGCTTTTATGTATAATTCTTATCCACAAGCTGCCTCTACAGAGTAGGTACGTAAAAAAATATTTTTTAAACCTCTATTTCTTATATTCTTACAATTCAGATCACTTCTGTGACATCTGGTTATCAGAATGTGCTTGATGATTTCTCCTCATCAATAACCAACTCTGTGGCTGACACCAGATGTGTCCTCTAAGTTGATTCAATTCTGATACTATCTACCTGGAGACAGCATCAAGCTCAGTCCCCAAGACTGGCTCCACTGTAGACACCAGTCAAGACTTCCAACCTCTGGAACTTCTGACCAACAGGCTATAAATTAAGGTTCCCACAACCCTCTCTTCAGGTTGTTTAATTTTCTAGAGTGACTCACAGAACTCAGGGTAATAGGTACACTTGCCAGTTTATTATAAAGACTAGTATGAAGGTGCAAATGAACAGCCAGACAGGATGAGGTATAGGGGAAAGTGTGCCAGCCTTTCCTGACTTCTCCGGATGCCATCCTATAGAATCTTCCACGTATTCAGCTATTTAGAACCCCCCAATCCAGTCCTTACAGGGATTTATAGAAGCTTCACTGTGTAGGCAGAATTTACTAATTCATTGGCCATTGGTGATCAACTTAATTTTAAACTTCAGCCTCTCTTCTCTCCCTGAAAGTTAGAGGGGGAGGTTGAAACTTCCAATCCTCTAATCAGGCCTTATTTTTCCAGGGCGTAGCCCCCATTCTGAAGTTTAGAGGCCGGCAGGCACTAGTTGTCTCATTAGGGTACAAAAGACACTCCATCCAATAATTTTAGGAGTTATATATCAGAAATGAGGACCCAACATAGTATGTTCCACAACATCATAGTAGGTTGTTGATGTTCTGTCTTATCAAAGGTTATTGAAAATTCATCTTAAACAGGGCTCCTTTATTTAAAACCTTGAATTAAAAAAGTAAACGTGCCATTGCATTGTAGTTATAGCAAGACATACGTGTAAATTCAATTCACACTGGTAGTGCCTCTTTCTAATTAGCAGGTTATTAAGCCGGGTAGAGAAGGATAGTGCTTTCAGATAGTGCTTTAAGTCTTAGCTGGGTAAAGACATCCCAGAAACACAGTAATTGGGTTCGTTTCATAAACGGAAAAAGAAAAGAAAAAAATACTAGACATCTTTCCAAGTACAATAAGAAAACATGTTGGGTAATTTTGAAATTTCCCACCCTTCACTCTGGTCCCAAGTGAAAGCATATGCCAGAGTAACAGCTTGAACTTATTCTGAACTTTGAGTTAGATTCATGCTAACTTTCCTTATATTGTTATTCTTTCAATATTTTTTATATGATCCTTCTGTGCCCACTTATAATTAGTCCTCAAGTGAATTTTTGCAGAACACAATGCCTAAATAAGAGCCAAGCCTTGGACTGTTGATGTTTCCACCCACTTGATAAACATCACGTCACTGTGTCGTGAGTGGGAAACAGGCTCCATAGAGATAATGGCTTAGTGTTGAGTTTTAGAATCATTTCCAATAGGTTGTCTTCCCCCAAAGTATGTAAAATGTGGAATGGTGATGGGATTGGAATGATGTGAACTTGGGGATATGCATCCTCGTGTGCAAAAGGGGACCCGTGGTCCACCTTCCCCTGCTCTTTCTGAGGATACAAAATAGTCTATGAGTGGATTTCTTTAAGGACATTCGTCAGATAAATGTATCTGATTCTTCAGTTTTGGGAATCATGTTCCAGGGGCAGATGCTTTCCAGTAGTTAAGGTTTTTATCATAAAACATGCTGTAGTGGGCATCACTGACAAGACCTTCATATTTAGTTCAAGTTCATGCTGGCAGCATTCCACTGAATACCCTGGCACCTGGCTTTCTCTCAGCCCATGCTTGTAGCACACATGGTCAGAAAATTAAATCTTTTGGGAGAAGCTCTCCATTAAGGATAGCTGAAGTTTAAGGATAACATCCTAGCTCTTCGCCTATTAGGTGTGATAAATCCAGGTGTGAAATACACCAACTTCCCCAGATAGATTGAAGCCCACTTAGTCACATGCCTGGCAATGAACTTCCTTTCCTTCCCTGTTCCATGTTCTGTTCCCCTATTGATGCCCTTTTGAGATCCTCTCCCAAGTAAACTATTTACTCTCAAATCTTTCTCTCAGCATCTGCATCTGGGGAAGCACAATCTAAGGCACACCCTTAAGAAACCTGTTATATATTGCTACAGCATTCAGTAAATTCAAGTTTGGCTGCCTTCTCTTCTTGATGTTTTACCATTGAGGAAAACTGAGAAGATGGGTATTAGGACCTAAAAATGGTTTTCAGTAAAAGGGTCTCAGATACCTAATGTGAAAGTTGACATAGAAGATTTGCTGCTTGCTGCCTGAAGTGATGGTGACACATGTTATTTGAATCTCTGGGAAAAGACTGGATTTCCAATATATCCACGCAGCTGTATTTGACAAATCAAAACATAAGGGTCAGCCTGCTAGTCAGAATTGATTGGAATCTTCTTACCCCTTACTTACTGAATTCTTTTGGCTTAAAATAAAGAGATAAAGTTCTCATTGCTAAAATCGATATTTTATATTTATCAAAACCAGGATTAGGGGACTTATTCTAAAACATATTAAGTTCATATTTTGTTCCAGGTCTTATTTCACCCCTACAGTGACCTGTAAATGTAGTGAGATTATAAAGTCCATTTTACAGATGAGGAAACTGAGGCTAGAAAATGGTAAATAACTTGCCTAAAATCATAATCAATACAGCCGGGTTTCTAAACCAGAACCAGCTCAGGCCCGAGTGCAAACTCTTACCTACTAAGCTATGCTGCCTCTGCAGAGGCTTCTTAACTACCGCACAGCTGGTAGTAACATGTGATGAGAACAGTCACATGTGGCAGAACCATGACACAGGGAAAACAACTTTGGACCCAGAATAAAGAAACATAAATTCGTTTGGACCAGCCCATCGTGTGATAGACAAAATTTTCCACTCCTCAGAATCTTATTTCTGCTGTGTAAAATGAAGATATTACACTAAATAACTTCTAGGGTCCATGGTAGTTATGAGATTGTAATTCACTACTCTAGGAAATGTTTATTTCCAAACTGCTATGATTTTATTAATGTAGCATAATTGTTAGTAGTCCAAGGCTCAGAAACCCAACCTCAGCTGTTGTGCTGAGTTAAAGAGTACTTTTGTTAGAATGAAAATGCTAAAATGATCATAGATTAGTAAGAAAATTTTAGATATAAAAGGTAATTTTAGTAGGTATTCAGATGGAGAGGAAAATTATCCCAAGAGTCCTCAAATCAAAGACAATTCTACAATTCATTTTAATATCTCTATTCAATTGCCCTCTATTCATCACGCCATGCCGCCTACTTCAAGAAGAAGAAGACAGCTGCAGATCTAGTCTAGGGACTGAAATTACTAACACAGGACTCGGAAGTCTTATCACCGGGTATTCTTAATGTGGCTTCCATCTGTTTTAAAATGTGTGAAAAGATGAAAAACAGCAACAACCACAACCGAAATCTACCAAATGTTAGTCCCCTCCCATCCTTAACCCTTCAGACAGAAGGAAAACGTCACTGCTAGTAAAAAAGTAAACCTGTGGTCTAAATTGCATAATCCTTACATGGAAAATTCTGTTCTCTTGTAACCCAGATGTTTCAGGTCAAAATCTGAAAGTGCAAAGGGTTCGAGAATGTCAGAGACACGGGCATGAGGTAGCAGGCCTGCAGTGGATGGTCACCTGATAAACTTCCTCCTCTAAGAAGGATCAGGAGAACTCACATTTTCGCCTTCACATAACCATGCAAACTTGTGCTTCCTTTTATAATCACGATACTATGTATGGCCGTATGTGAATGCTGAGGAATCTTATGGTGGTAAAAGATGAGGATTCTGCGGACCTCTGGCTCACTATACCACTGAGGGAATGAAACGGATTGGTAGGTCAGATGTTACAACGTTTGGGGAACAGGTCAAAGACAAGTAATCTCAAAAATCTGGTTGTGGAACAAAGTTTACAAAGACCAACAGCAGCATATTAACAGTCAATAAAGCACTAGCACCATTCTGCCAAAGCAGCTTTTTTAAAAGAGCCTTCTATGCTCTTTTAAAAGAGCACGCTTTGCGATGCTGGAGTTTCCTAGCAATTCTGTGGATAACTTTCTCTATAGTCTCATCAGAAATATCCTTAATACCTAAAGTTGCTGGCCTTTCTTCAAGTATTGAAACACCCCAAGTGGCTTTGCCCAACAAAAAGAATACCTACTTTCAGCTCACCAGCAGGCAAATCTCCCCACTCCCTCTCATTTAAATGTGTTTTGTTTCTAATTAATCGATTATAAAACACCTTGAGAATGAAACAAAATATGCCTTAGTAGTTTATTTTCAGACCTGAGGGGCATAAGCTACAATAACCATGGACTGCATATTCTTTCAATGAGGAACAAACCAAGGATATTTTTATGTAGATTTACTAGAAGTGTTAGATTCTAACAATAATTACCATTAAATGAATATGAATTCTTTTTGGACTAGGCAATAGTACAGAAACTGGGGAAATCAGACCAGAGTAAAAGAATTGGAAGGTCAGGTTTGAGGGGGAAGGCAGTGGGCCAGGGTCAGAACCTGAAGGAGGGAGTTCTGTTCCCCTCCTAGCTGAGAAGGCAAATCCAAGTGTTAAAATGGAAAGTAATTTAATAAGCTAAAAAACAAAGTAATTTTCTAAGCTCTGATTTAACTATTTGACGTGAAGGTGAACATTTTAAAGTGATCTCATATAATTCAGGTTTTTAAGGTACCTTGAAGATGTAAGAGTAACAAGCAAATGACCCAAAGTTAGTGGGATTGAATTGTTTTAGTTTATATCAATGACCCTAATTCCATATAGAATACACAATTCCTGAAAGGATTATTTTAAAAATGAAGTTACATATAATAAATCCTACTTTATCAAGAATAATTTATAGGTATTAGAAAATTTCCATATGTATTTCCATTTAAAGAAAACTACTGCCAAAGTACACTAAAACCTATGCTGTAAGGATATTCATCAGCTCTCTGCCAAGAATACAGTATATATTTGGTAGGCTCCTTCAAAGACCCTTCAGTAATAAATGGATACCCCGGCACAAACTCATCAAGAGGAATGCCTCATAGGACACACAGATCAGGATGAACATCACACGAGGACATAAATTGTTCTCTAGGCCATGTTAGTCATTTTACCTCTAATTACTGTTAAGAAATATTAATAGATACCAAGATACATAATAGATAGATGTATATATACACATATGTAGATCCTTAGTCTTTTGATGAAGTTGTTAAAATATATAATGTGGTTTCTTTTTTCCTTTTCTTTCTTTTTCCTTTGTCTTTTCTTTTCTTTCTTTCTTTTTTTTTTTTTCTTGAGACAGAGTCTCCAGCTGTCACCTTGGGTAGAGAGCTGTGGCGTCATACCTCACACCAACCTCAAACTCTCGGGCTTAAGCAATTCTCTTTCTGCAGCCTCCCAGTGTGGTTTCTTTTTATTGTCTTGAAAGTCTCAATTTAAAGAACTTCCTCCCAGTAATGATAGGTAGTTTTTGGTGTCTAGGAATATTTGGAATATTACCTATTCCAATTAATTCTGGTGCCCCAAATAAATAGAACTGAATAAGCAGTATATCATATAAATCTCAGTCTCTGTAAGACTGCTTTCAGATTGGGGCTGTTGCAGATTACAATAGTACATTGTTAACGGCCATTCCACTTGCTAGACTATGAGTCACTTTAATGATTCTACCAAAATCAACCTCTAACAAGGGGTTCATTTGCCATGGTATTCACTCTAGGGCACTTGGGAAAGCTACTGGTGATATCCTGTTTCATTTACCTTCTATCTTCTCCCATCACCTCTTCCCACATTTTCATCATTGCTCACTCCTGAATGTTTGCCAAATAATTTATGTCTATCCAGACGTGGAATAAGCCAAAGTAAATGAGAAATTGCAGGTGTGACCTCACCTGAATATGTTTACCACCCACCCAGAGTTTCAGAGGCAAATGAAGCTATTGTTTCCCCGGAACTCCCACAACTCAAAATTGTTTTGGCCTTTCATAGTTAGGTGTCAGATTGCAGAATTCGTTCTGTGCACACACTCATGGACTTTTTTGGCAATGTTGCTCACCAGATGTACTTTCCCATCAGAATATCTGTGGTGTGTATTTTTTTTCAAATGCATTAGCTAATATTTTGCCAAATGAGTTTCAATTTTTTATTTTCTGCCTTGGAAACTTTCACGTATGTCTGGAGTTCAAACTGCTTGCTGGTCTAGCCGCAGGTTTTGTTTTAGAGTGTTGTCTCACTGTTTTTCAGCAGCCCACTAATGAGCACATTAAGGCTCATCAGAGAACTACAGATCAAAACTACTTTGAGATATCATCTAACTCCAGTAAGATTAGCCCACATCACAGAATCCCCAAACCAGAGATGTTGGCGGGGATGTGGAGAAAAGGGACACTTCTACATTGCTGGTGGGAATGCAAACTAATATGTTCCTTTTGCAAAGATGTTTGGAGAACACTTAGAGATCTAAAACTAGACCTGCCATTCGATCCTACAATTCCTCTATCACGTATATATCTAGAAGACCAAAAATCACATCATAACAAAGATATTTGTACCAGAATGTTTATTGCAGCCCAATTCATAATTGCTAAGTCATGGAAGAAGCTTAAGTGCCCCTTGACCCATGAATGGATCAATAAATTGTGGTATATGTACACCATGGAACATTATGCAGTCTTAAAGAAAGATGGAGACTTTATCTCTTACATGTTTACATGGATGGAGCTGAAACATATTCTACTTAGCTAAGTATCTCAAGAATGGAAGAAAATGTATCCAATGTACTCAGTCCTACTAGAAACCAATTTGTAGCTTTCTTATGAAAACTATAACCCAATTATAGACCAAGGAGAAGGGGAAAGGGGAGAGGGAGGGGAGAGGCCAGGAAGAATGGGTGGAGGGAGGGTAATTGGTGGGATCACACCTATGGTGCATCTTACAGGGGTACATGTGAAATTTACTAGGTGTAGAGTATAAATGTCTAAACACAATAACTAAGAAAATGCCGTGAAGGCTATGTTAACCAGTTCGATGAAAATATTTCAAATTGTATATAAAGCCAGCATATTGTACCCCATGATTACATTAATGTACACAGCTATGATTTAATTAAAAAAAAGAGAAAGAGAGAGAGAAAGGAGTTTGTTCACTGCCCTCTGCAAAACCTAATCAACCTCAGGCCACTATACTAGACTTGCCTTTTTTATTCCCTGTTGTTTGAGGAGATTCTCCTCCTCCCCCTATATCTAGATAGGCTCCCAGGAGGTGAAGTTATTACTTCAATTTGGCATTTTTGCTTAAAAAAGAAATTCCGATGAAAATCTAAAACCTCAACACTCAGCCTAACTGAAATGATGGACCAGAGGCTGGTCTCCTCCCTGACCCCTTCAGTGCCCTCTCTCCATTCTCCAAGTCTTTCACTTCTTGTGATGCCCTGCTCCTCCGAGCAGGGAAGGGGATGCTCTAACTCTAATTTACGCCAAGGGCCACAACTCATACCTGGGGTGATTTCAGCCCTCAGGGTACATGTGCCTATGTTTGGAGACATTTTTGGTTATCACAACTTGGGGGTGCTACTGGCATCTAGAGGATAGAGACCTCTGATGCTAGTAAATACTCTACAGTCCTGCCAGGCACAGGACAGTCCCCCACAGCAAAGAACTTCCCTGCTCAAAGGTATTAATGAGGTTAACTGCAATTCTTTTTAGTCTCTATCTCTTAGGAGAGATCTGGAGAGAAACATACCTAACCCTCTAACCTCGTCTCCTGTAGGTTCAGATGTAAAATAGGAAATAAGGCATCAGTTGTTGTTTTTTTATTAAACCATAAAGAGGTAGATCATATATACGTTAATGCATTTATGGGGTACAATGTGCTGATTTCATATACAATTTGGAATGCTTACATCATACTGGTTAATATATCCCTCACTTCTTTTACTTAATAATTGTGTTAAGACATTTATACTCTATACTTAATAGATCCGACATGTACCCTCGCAATATGCACCATTGGTGTGAGAGGTTAGAACATGTCCTGAGAGTTCTATCATATACTCACCCACGTCTGCCTACCTACCCCCAACACACACGCACACACACACATATACATACACAAAACCAGTGTTGCCTGCCCTGCAGAGGATAGGAACTGCAGCAGAGACCAACACTCACATGTACAACTCTCATGTTGTTTGTAAGTTCCTCTTCCTTCTCCTTTTTCCATAGTGGGGAAATTTTCTTTAAAATCTGGTGACTCTTCCAGACTTTGTGGTTCATATTATAACTTTGTTATGAACTCTGTATCAGGTTACAGCTTTTAATATTGAGAACAAGCTTTAGAAATTATAAATAAGTTCATAAATAGATAAACATAAACAGATGTAATTTATGGTGACAGGAAGTAGAATGGTTGTTTCCAAAGCAGGGGCCAATGGGAGTGATGGGAGTGATAGGGGCAATGGGAAATTATTGTTTGTTGGGAATGAATTTTCAGACTGGGAAGATAAAGAAAGTTCTGGAAAACGATGCTGGTGATGGTTGCCCAACAATGTGGATATATTTAATGACACCAAATTGTACGATTAAAAAATAGTTAAAATGGTAGATTTTATTTTTGTATATTTTAACACAATAAAAATAAACAAAATCCTTCAAATTAATGTGTGTGTGTGTGTGTGTGTGTGTGTGTGTGTGTGTGTGTGTGAGCTAGATAAACAGTGTTCTCTCTTAAATGTGTACCTTTTGCATTTGAAGTCTGGGCTTTCAAAACTTTTGCTTCTGTTATCAGTTATAGGTGACTATTATAAGACTCCAAAGATATAAATTTGGATTTTATTTTTTCTGTGGCATTCCCACCCTGATGGTCATGACAATGAAAATACCCTGGCCATTGTTAAATGGTGGGGAAAAACGTAAAAATAGAATGAATGGGGAAATATGTGGTTTGATAACAGAACATACTAGCAAAATTTTCCATTCTTGTTGGCCTATAGGCCACCACTAAGAATGTTTACTCTCATTTAATTTCTTACCTCCCAAGAAGGTGGAACTACATCTTTTTCCAGCATGTGTTTGTTTGTTTAGAATATTATGGCTGTACTCATAGAGATTTTATAGCAGGGCCTGTCTACCGGAAAAGTTCACTTCCCTCCACTGAGGGCCCTCAATGTTCATTCTACAATGATTCTCACAGCTGAGAGCACCCCCATCTCTCAGAGATCCCAGCCTCAGGAGCATAGGGGCTTCTCTGTGTGTGAGGGTGACTCTACTGGGCTGGAACCAGCAAGTCAGTCCTCAGGTCCTGGCCTTCACCTGTGAGGCGAGCAGGCCCTAGCCACATGCAGCTTGACCCAGGACTCCAATCTCTGGTTTCACTCCAACTTCCAGAGCCCCCTGGACTCCCTACTAGCTCATACTCAGATGACCATTCTCTTCATGATAAAACTGTTATCAAAGTTCCATTTTCCTACCACAGGGGGAAAAAAAACACCACATCTTAAAAAGAAGGGCATATTACTACTTGAAAGTTTTGATAGTAATCATGAAAAGCGTTTGTTAGAAGTGTTTCTCTTTTGCATTTTGGGCTAATATCACTGAAATCAGCCTTTGCTCTTAAAGAAGTCTTCAATTCTTTTCAAATTTCATAGGGTAAGATAGAAGCCTTAATTTTTCATGATACAGCCTTCCCTCCACCATAGACCCACACTCCTCTCACTTATGCTGATGATCATTTGACGAATTAAAACATCCTGCAGTCTACTTTCAAGCTGAGTATTAATAAGTCCACTCTTCTGCAATCAAAATGTGACTCCTCTCTGCATACACACACCACTTCTCTCCCAGCATCTAAGTCTGAACTTGAGCCGACTTGCTCTAATTCCCATGTACAGTTTGTGATAGGCCATGGTGCACAAGAAATTTTGAAATCCTGGGCTGATAACCCCCCCAAAAGTATATAGGAACAGAGAGAGAGAGAAAAAAAAAAGCAGGTGTACTCTTTTCCTATAACCTAATTAGACCTGGCACACAATTCTCAATCCCTTTCCCTGACTCCTAAATCATGAGAAGAGAATACTCAGATAAGAATAAAAATCTTTCGATGCTGAATAATATTAAGGGGATACTTTAGTGATTTCAATTCCAAGCGAAGTTATTTCCCATTCTTTTAAGTTAAATTCTTCTTCCACAATTATTTTATACTTCTTTCATCATTTAATTATCAATTATAGCTTTGCCCATTTCATAGCCCACAAAAGAAGGGCCAACACATCTAAAAACCAAGGCATAAATTGAATTTCTGAATTGGATGATTGTTGAACACGTGGTATGGAAACAAGAGCCAGGCTTTATTGGAAGAAAGGGATTTTTGTTTAATTTATTTGGTTTGGGAATTTTGTTTTCCAAAACTTTGGAGGTTAACATTTCAAAGTAAGAAAAAAGCTAGAAGCTACATTATACTTTTAAAAATAAACAATAACATTGAAGTGCGTGTATATAGTAGAAAATTAGTATTTTATTGCCCCAAATAAAACTTTAGACAGCAGGAAGAGGGGAATTAAAATAGATATAGCTAAGATTTAGATCCTAGAGAAAGAAGGCAGAAAAATTAAACTTTCAGTTTTTTCCAAACTGTGTTAGTCCAGATTTTCCAGGAAATAGATGCCAAATGGAATTAGATATGGAAGAGATTTATTAGAGGAAAGACTAGTGAGGGAAAATGAGGAAAACAGGAGAGCAGTCAGACCACGATGAAGGTCGGAATTCTGTGAAAGAAACAGGGGAGGAAAGAAGGAAGGAGAGACCAAGGAAGGAAGGGAGATGGAGTGGGCATAAGGGAGGAAAGGAGTACATGGTTTGCAGTACAATTCTAAGAAGGTTTTGGTAAAGCCTGTGGGAAGTCCTTGAGTCAGAATGACCCATACGGTGAGCCACATGTCTCCCGGGTGGTTCTCAGACCCCAGTATTTCTGCCACCATCATCATTGACTGAGAGCCATTTCCAGGAAGCATGGCCCCTCTCCATCACAGAGATGCATTTCTGAACATGGCTTATCCCAGGCAGAGATCTGAGAGGCACTTTTTTTGTTTGTTTATTAAATCATAGCTGTGTACATTAATGCAATCATGGGGTATAGTGTGCTGGTTTTATATACAATTTGAAATACTTTCACCAAACTGGTTAACATAGCCTTCATGGCATTTTCTTAGTTATTGTGTTTAGACATTTATATTCTACTTTTAGAAAGACTCACTTGTACCCTTGTAAGATGGACCATAGGTGTGTTCCCACCAATCACCCTCCCTCTAGCCATCCTTCCCCTCCTCCCCCCATCCTCTCCCCCTTCCCCATATTCTTGGGCTATAATTGGGCTATACCTTTCATATGAAAGCTATAACTTAGTTTTACAGTAGGACTGAGTACATTGGATACTTTTTCTTCCATTCTTGAGAGACTTTGCTAAGAAGAATATGTTCCAGCTCCATCCATGTAAACGTGAAGGAGGTAAAGTCTCCATCTTTCTTTAAGGCTGCATAATATTCCATGGTATACATATACCACAATTTATTGATCCATTCATGGATCAATGGGCACTTGGGCTTCTTCCATGATTTAGCAACTATGAATTGGGCTGCAATAAACATTCTAGTACAAATATCTTTGTTGTAATGTGATTTTTGGTCTTCTGGATATATACCTAGTAGAGGAATTGCAGGATCAAATGGCAGGTCTATTTTTACTTCTGTAAGTGTTCTCCAAACATTTTTCCAAAAGGGATGTATTAGTTTGCATTCCCCAAGAATATGAAGTATGGGGATGGGGAGGAGGGGGGAGGAGGAGGGAGGATGGGTGGTGGGAGGGTGATTAGTGGGACCACACCTATGGTCCATCTTCCAAGGCTACATGTGAATCTTTCTAAATGCAGAATATAAATGTCTTAACACAATAACTAAGAAAATGCCATGAAGGCTATGTTAACCCATTTGGTGAAAATATTTCAAATTGCATATAAAACCAGCACACTGCACCCCATGACTACATTAACATACACAGCTATGATTTAATTAAAAAAAAAAACGATTCAAGCAATTTTTGGTCATAAAAGGTTCTTGAAAGTGACACTGGAAGTGTTCATGGTAGAATGGAAGAAAAGGTAATTGAAGATAAGATGTCAGGAATTTAAAGGCAATGTATCAGAACAATCAAAGCTAAAAAATGGACGTTTTAGAATAATAAGACAAATTATCAACTTATATGTCCTATAAAGAAAATACTCCCACAAACAATCTTCTCCAATATCTGCTCCTCCATTTTATAAATATCCTTTCATTGTCCTTACATTTGCACGTTTGTTCATAAAATTGTCTCTTCAATTACTGCTACCCTCTAAATGTCCTTGACATTTTATTACACTCAAAAATCTTTAATTTTAATGAGAGAATATAACAAAAACTTCATGTACTTTCTAATCAATGAAATTTTACATTTTCTACAAACTTGACTTTGCTAAGTCAGTACTTCAACTTTTAATTATGTAATCAAGACATCTGAGAAAAATTGACAAATGTAATTTTTCATTAAAACAAATTTATAAAACATTTACAGCATTATTTTAAAATATTCATGCAGTTTTTATTAATATTGTAATTTATGTTTTCTTCTATAATTTTAATTATAAAAACTTATGTCTCTCCTAAATCTCTAACCAAAAAGTAGAAGTTTATACTCATCAATATATGATTCATGAAGGTGCCTCAGGAGATTTGTCCCAGGATAAATGGAATGTTGAGCCAAAATTAATTTTCTCCATAAATTCTTAAGATAAAGTTTATTGGAAGGTTTCAAAGCTAAGTTCTACAATCCTATTTAGCAGGAAAAAATTCACAACAAATTAATGATTCCTGCAATTTGGTATTTTAAACTATTTTATCACCCAATCTCTTCTTTACTTGGGAATGTGGACATATTTTTTACCCAAACTTTCTTGAAGCCAAAATAAAAATTATTTTGTCAAAAATTAAAATGTCTGTTGCTAAAATATAAATTTAAAAAACTAAAATGGAATAGAGCAATGTAATTTTGAGAAGTACATGTTAAAGAGAATTCTTTGTTGCTTTAGTGCTTTATGACAGAACGCTCATTAGATAATACTTTTTATATTTTATAACATAGTGGACTATCTGATAACACTAAATGCTATAAAGAAAATGTAAGGAGGAAATTGTTTTCATTATCTTATCCGTTAAAGCCAAATTGGGTTTTTATATATGTTGGAACTAGAAGCCAAATATTTTGGCTTTTGTGAAAGTGACAGGAATTTTTTTTTTTGTCATCAATATAATCATTTGATTTTATATTTCATTTTTAACAGTTTCAAGTTCAGCCTTTTAAAAAGTCAAAGGAAAAGAATTAAAATGACATTATTCAAAATGCTGGGGAAATGATCAAAGTAAAAATTTTTTGAATTACCTAGAAATCTAAGACTATTTTCATCTTCTCAAATACTAGATAAAATTTAGGTCCCAAGCCAGGTATGGTAGCACATACCATACCACCTGCCGTACCAGCACAACTTGAGAGGCTCAAGGAAGCAGGCATTGGGAGCCCACGAGGTTGAGACCAATCTAAGTTGAATAGTGAAAATACAGAAACACACACAAAATTTAGATTCCCATTTCAGAAACTGATGTCAATACTCCAGGACTTGATCATATTTATTTGATTTGCATTCAATGGCTGTGTTCATAATCCAAGCCAAGATTGAATGATTGAATGTTAGATTACTTTCCTCAATTCCACCTGTTTATCATGATCTCCTGTTTCCTTAAAAGTAGCACACTCATTTCATAAATTTTAACTATAGATATATATATTATGTATTTCCTGATTGTGATCTTAATAAGCCCAACTTCCATCTGTTCTCAAACACTGAATACTAAAGTGGGATTCTTCTCCAACTTTTGTCCTTTAATTTTTACTTTCAATTTTTTGTAAGATGCTCAAAGATTCATCCTATTACAAAAATTAAACACTTAGCTAATGTATACATCCTGATGTTTTTATTCACAGATAATATTTCTATGCTTTATAACCTAGTAGCATAGGTGATGACAATAAATCCTATAAAGAAAACACAAAGATGAAACTGTCTTCATTATTTTACCTACTAGGGCCAAATTTAGGACTAGAAGCTAAATACTTGATATGCTTTTGGCCTCATGTGTGTGCATTTAGCCTCATAAACACCTTTAATTCATTATAAAGACAGACTATCAAAACAAGATACCTAATATAAATTGGTTCAAGTATATATTCACTTTAAATAAAATTATAATTGTGACAATACTTTTCTTGGTTTACCTGACTTTTAGAGTTTTCTGAAAATGTCAGCTATGCAGAAAGACTTATCGGAATCAATCTTTATTTGCATTTATTTAGAGTCTCAAGCTGTCACCATGGCATCACAACTCACAGCAACCTCCAACTCTTGGGCTTAAGTGATTCTCTTGCCTCAGCCTCCCAAGTAGCTGGGACTACAGGCCCCCGCCAGAACGCCCAGCTACTTTTTGGTTGCAGTTGTCATTGTTGCTTAGTAGACTCAGGCTGGTGTTCAAACCCACCACCGTAGGTGTATGTGGCCAGTGTCCTCGCTGACTGAGCTACAGGTACTGCCCTGGAATCAGTTTTTAAATGGTACAACATGTGCAGCAGATATTTTTGTTTGTTTGTACATCTGAGCTAAAGAATTATCCAAACTTAGAGATTTTCATACTTATCCAATCAACATTTCTCAGTGCATGAGATCAAGAATTCCTAATCACACTTCAACATGTACACTGCTGGTTAATTGGGTAGTTATAATACCATTTAGTGCATTCCTTAATGGCAAGTTGAAATAAACACAGACATCTACTTAGTGTCGTAGAAGATAATTCCCTGAATATATTTCTCCATTTTGATGAAATAAGATGAGCCCATATTACTGACAACACTTAATGCTTCCTTAAAAATGTCATTGATTACCCAATTATAAATACATATTTGTTTCACAAATTTCAACCAAGTGGTAAACAATTCCCCCAGCTTAACAGATTACAGCAAAAGAAAACACTTTTTCCTGAGACTATGTCAGTAACACGACAAGGATGATGAAACATTGCAGACGGAGGATGCTACAGATGGGTGTCATGGAATAGCCTTAGATTGTATATGTACACTTACACACACACTAGATTCACCTCTATGATATGTTCTTTGAACAAAAATACTTTGAGATTATCTGGCTTATGTCAAGCCATCACTAAAGGCTTTTTTAGAGCAGTTTTAGGTCCATGGCAAAATTAAGTTACATAGATTTCCGACATACTTCCTGTCCCTACACACATACGTTATTATCTACACCAAAGAGCCATTGTTTTTAAATGATGAACCTACATGGATTATTATAATCATGCAAAATCTATAGTTTAGAGTTCTCTATTGGTACTGCACATTTTATGAGTTTGGGCAAATGTGCAACATGTATCCACTGTTATAGTATATACAGAGCAATTTCACTACCTTAAAAATCATCTGGGTGGCGCCATGGCTCAAAGGAGTAGGGTGCAGGCCCCATATACCAGAAGTGGTGGATTCAAACCCAGACCCAACCATAAACTGCAAGAAAAAAAAAAACTACATTCAGCCTTTATCCTTCTTTCCCTGCAACCTCTTGCAACCACTGACTTCATGGTCACCATTTTGTCCTTCCCAGGATGTCATATACATGCCATCATCATATCCAAGGGTCCGAGGACAGCTTCAGTTGTAAAGGGAGCTAATGAAACCATGTCTACAGTTTTTCTAGCTACTTTTGCCTCAGCAATGCATATTGGAAAGGAATCCGGGTAGAGTTAAGTGACAGCTGCTCATAGGAACTTCTGCTAGGTCTTTAATAACGTGGTGGGTAAGTTGTGGGAGGAGACAGTCTATTTTCCCCTGATTAGGTGTCAGTCTTTAGTGAGCCTCTCTGCCTCTGGACTGAGATGCAAGTGGTTCTCAGCACCCTTACTCTTGCTCCCCTCCCCGTCCTCCAAAATTAACTGGACAGGAAGGCCAGAAGGAACTCAAGTTTTCCCTTCTCCTATCTGAAAGGTTACAGAGAGCTGGGGTTCTGCACTTCCCTCCCCTCCCATGGAAGGGCACATGTGGCTGGAGTTAGTTACTTCCCTTCCCCTAGTTACATTAGGTTCTGATAAAACCAACCTAGCAAAACTCTGATTAAATAGTTTCTTCTGAGTGCAGATTCTTTTAAGGACAGAATGCTCTAGAATATTTTGATATGTTTCCTTTTCCTCCTCGTCTCCTAGAAGAGTGAGATTTTTCTCTGGTGTTTACTGTGAGAACCTGGTAGAGGTCTCATGGTAAATCCCACAAAAGTATGGGTCCCCCTTTTGAGGCTCTGACTGGAGTTTTTAATCCTCAGATTTGTCCTCCAGAAATTTATTAGTTGTCATTGTGGTTTACCACTTTGGTATTGGTTTTTTGCAGAGTTTTTTGCTAGTGGGTCTGCGCTGTGATAAGCCGTGACTCAGATGTATTCTCCTATCTCTTTGAGCATAGAAGCAATAGTTTGCTCTTTGGTTTCACTTCTTATGTAGGATCCAGTAAGAGCTGTGAACTTCTCGGTCAGCTTTTCCCTGTCATTGGAACAGAATTCTAACTTCCAAGCTCCTCAGGTGTGGAACTGAAAACCACCAGGCTCAGCACTTCGTGTTTAATGAGCATTCTAGGAAAAAGAAATATCTGCTTCATTGCCCCCTTGTTTTCATTAAGGTAGAATCTATGTAAGATCAAAATCAACATAAAAGGATGCTTATAAATAGCTTTTTTATTGGACACTACATTTTTTTTAATTTTTCTTCTAATACATGGTTTGCTTGCAAATAAATGGAAGTGTTTCAATATACTTTTCAACCATTTATAATCAATTACTATTATCCATATTAGTGATAGCATTAATAATCATTTCTAAAAGCTGATTGGTTTTTCTATATTATGGTCTTTCTCACAACATTCCTGTTAAGTACTTTTTCCCCTAGCTCTGGTTTTAAAATTGAAGAAACTAAGGACTGAAAGTTACATATGTGACACTGAGGTAAATACCAGTTTTAAATGATGAAGCCAGGATGGGGTGCAGATCTCTAGGACTTAAAGCCCATTCAATTAATACTACGCTTTTTCTACAAATCATCTTTACCTCTCAGTGCAAAAAGCCACGTACAGGTAAAGAACAGAGTACAGAGGAATATTACAAATGTTAAGAAACTGATATCCTCGGTCTTTTTATTCTATTCCCATTATGAAGTGCTATATTTCAAAAGGCATAAGCAACATTTGAATATATCCTGCCTAACCAAGTATAGCTTCACATCATATATCCAATCAAAACTTCTGAAAATGTTTTATTAAAAAAGCTCAAAGATTTCAAAGTTATCATGAAAGGAGTCATTTAAGAATGTCTGGGGGTCATCAGAGGAGAAACAGGTGATGTTAAAGTGGATTTTTAAAGATTTTAGGGCTAGAAAATGGATAATTTGCTCTTGAGCTTTTACAGTTTATACATCTAGTTGCTTTTGTATTGTTGAAAACTGTAATTACTTCTTACTCTACTTAGTAATCAGAATTTTATTCAGCAGTCCAATTTCTTATTTTTGTTGTTGAATTAACATTATAACAATGAACACCCTACAGAGTGCATTTTAGTAAGCATGTAAAATACTCATTTTAATACAAGTTATAATGGTCTGGCAACAATCTGAAGATAGTGGCTGAAAGAACAACTGCTCTTTTGGTGAACAAAAGTTGGGTTGTGCTGATACAGAATATGAAATTAAATATGTTTCTTCAGCTCAGCATTCAAATACCTGAGATATATTATTAATAATTTTTATGAATTATTTTATCTAAGGCTGACTAAATATTTACACCTGGATTAACAAAATACAACCAGGAGGGAGGCAATTTGAAATCCTATCAGGTGTCAACACAGCCAGGGCTTTACAATTAATATTTTATTGTGAATACAAAACTGAGAAAACCATTTTTCAATTTAGTCTTCTCTTTACTGAAACGTTAGATTTCGGCATCCATCCACTTTTCATTATGTGACAAAAGACCCAGAGACAAAGAGAGGATCCAGATGAGAGGAAGTAACTGAAACTGGCAGACTTTATTCATTTTAAGAAGATAGAAACTGGAAGCATTTTGTAATAATAATGGTTTAAAATATATTTCTACTGTTTTTCTGCTTCACCGAACTTAGGATTCAGCCATGTGAGCAAAAAGATTGAAGGCGGAAAAAAGAAAAAGAGAAAGAATGGATCATTGAAGAAATTACTCATTCAGACTGAACCGAAGACTGAACCGAGATAATACATAGGTAATTAGAGATTTAGCATATGACACATCCTTATGAGAGTGTTCTAAAAAAATTTAGACTTTTTCTTGTTAAATTACCTAGGATGCTTTTACAATGATGGGAACAGTAAAAGTTAAGTATAGTTTAAGTGATCCTAAGCTATAACAAAAATGAAAAGTACAGCCGGCTGTTTTTATTTAGAATCTATCCTGTTTGAAAAAAAAGATCGGTATTATTCTGTAAGCAGCAAAGGAGGAAAGAGCAAGTCCACTGTAGGATCCTTTGGAGTGCGGCTAAGTAACTGTTAACCTTGGCACCACCAGGCCCTACACCTGAGTTAGGCATTTCAAATTCTGCAAGAGATGACCCAGGTTACTGCGTTCCTGGAAGCCACATCACCTCTAGCTTCAGTGACCTGACTGAGAAATTAAGACTTTAGAAAAAAAAATCACTTTCAAATTGAAGTAATAATATTTGTGCTTTTATAATGAAATCAAACATCATAGAGGAGATTTAAAGGAAAAATTCTCTCAACAGTCCCTTAATTCCTGATTCTCTTGCCAGGGCAGTAAAACTGCGATACCCATGGTTTTCTTCCCTCTATTAAGCCCAATGTTTTTATTTAAATAAATGCCTAAGTTAAAGTGAATAAACAAACCCAGCTGGAAGAACGACAAGGTCTCTGTTCTATACTATTTGAATTTTGTTTCTAGGATGGCATCAGAAACTCATCATAAAAGAAGCTGAAATAAACAACCTAATGCTTTATATGCATTTAGAGGAACATTAGGAGAAAGAAGGATTAGAACTGCTTGACTCTGCCTACAGCATTTCATACCCTCAGCCTCCATCTGGGACTTTTTACTCTTAAATTAGGGTCACACATCCTGACATAGTTTGGAGAATAAACCCCTTGGAGAGCAAACACAGCAAGGAGTAAATCAGGAGTTGCTTGGTGACTTACAAACAAACTGCAAAGAACATAACATTTAGGGTTAAGAAAAACACATCATTGATTTCGAGGTCCTGCCCAGAAAGTCTTATGTGAATTAATAACCACCACTACCTGCCCAAATTAATAGATAGAAAACCCAACCAGGACCAGAGAATTTGGAATAGGTAGAAATGCAGAACCTAATTAACTCTTTAAAGTGTGGAAATACAACAACTTTTTTACATGAACATGTATTTGAATAAATTTTCCCAGACAAGCCTATCTTATATTTATTGCTGATTTAAGGATAAGTCTGCTTGCATGTATGGCTGGTGTAAGGAGTTCCACATTTTTGGTACATGTCCACATGCGTCCCTTGGAGCATGCATTCTGGTTCTTTCCCAAAATGTCAGCTCTTGCCTGTAGCCTCGTTCCATTAATACATTCGTTCTCATTCTTGTATTGTCCAAAGACTTGATCAATGCTCTTTCTAATACTCCCATTTCCTTGGGATTAACATTCTGATGTATTTTACCTGTTTTAGGAATAGGCATATTGTCTAATCACCCCATAATCTACTGCTTGGTCCCTTTATTTGCCTCTTATCTCCCTTTTGCGAACTCCCTACCAGATCACATATCTGCATTTTGCAGTCCATCGTATTTCTCTTGCCACACTCCCTTTTGCCTACCCAGAAAAATTGCTAATCTATGTTATGAGATTTTTACTTATTCCTTCTACAAATAAAGATCTGCCAGGTATGTGCACATTATTAAAAATAAAAAGAAAAGACATTTCCCATACTCTGGAAGTTCCTCCTCATAAGGATGACTTTTTGGCAACCACATGAATCACAGCCCCATAGCAGCACAAGAGGTTTACACCAAGCTCCTTTGGCCCTGAAGCAACACAGTAATATTTCCAAAAAGTACATTTCATAGAGGGTCAAGGCTGACTAACAAAAGATTTTCAGAGGCCTGTGTTGGACCTTGGATTTGAGCTAAGATTTTGCTCTGTGAAGACAAGACAGAGGCATCTTTCAGACATAAGGAACTGCACTATAAGTGGCTTGAGGAAACAAAAGGACTTGCTGTGTTTGGGAAGTAAGTGGATTTGCTTACTCAGTATGCAGGAAAGTAGGAAATGAAGCAAGAAATGTGGTCCCGGGAGAAAATAAGGGGTCCTTGAGTGTCAAACTAAAGAGTTTTAATTTTGTTCAATAAGAGATTGAGGATCCACCTGTAGACTTTAAATTTGGAGACAGCATGATTATTTCAGCGATTCATCGAGAGAACATGGCTGATAGCGTTAATGATTACTGTGCATGCTAGGACTTCAACAGCTCTCACCGACGGTTATTACATAACTGTATTAATTACTACAGAAACTAAACAGATTCTTCGCTTTGCTCTAGAACAGAGTTTTTCAACCTTTTCTACTTCATAGTACACTTCAATCTATAAACTTCTGCAACACACTTCAATTACACCGATGAGCCCCCCAAAAGTAAAAATATATACTTAGTGTGCTATCAATGTCTTTCAAACATAAGTAATGACCTTTAAAATTTGTCATGACACACCTAAGATCCTCTCATGGCACAGGGGTTGAAAATCACTACTCTAGAAGATACACCATTCTCTCTGAACTTGTCCTCCTGACCTATATAGCCAAGGCAGTGCTTGCATCAATAGACTGGATGCTAATTATGTAAATCTTACATTTCAATATGTCTAAGAGAAAAATGCTAATTTTTCTGGACAAAATAAAATGCATTATTTTCCACATGTAAAATAATAACAAGCATGAAGAAAGGAAAGTGCTGAAAACATTAGTCATAGTGTTTTTAAAAGGTCAATTGGGCATGGACAGCCATCTTTGCCACCTGTGAGCATCTCTATCTGGAATATTTTTAAAGGCAAGTTTTTCTCATACAAAGTGGAATGAACATTTCTGGATGTTCCTTTTAACCTCATAAGTCTATGAAACTGTGATACAAGATCTTAGAAAATAGCCTCTGGTTATCTTTAAGGTGAAATAAGAGGATCACAAAGTTATTAGAATGATGTAAATCTATTGTAAAAACGTAGCACAAGATACTGGTCACTATGCCTTCTGGTGCTGTTTTATCCAGAGTCAGCAGACCCCAAGTCCTACAGCTTACCTCAGACCTCTGTCCTGTCCCCCAAGTAGACATTTACTAATGGTGTGTTTCACATGTTACATCACACACCTAGTTTTTTATAATTATGTTAACACACAGTCTATATCACTGAGTTGTTGCAAGGATTTAGTAAAACAAATGCAGTAAAATAACAAATTTCACATGTTATGTTTCACACGTAATTTTTATAGTTATAGTAATATATACCTTCAGTATCACAGGGTTGTTGCAAGGACTTGTAAATAGCAAGAGTTTTGTGTGAACTTTTACTATCACTAATATTATCTCTCCGGAACTACTTACTGGTAAAAGAACTTTTGGAAAAGCAGTCCACGTCAACAGAAATAAAATAGTTTTAATTTAGAGGAATAAAGAAGATAAATGGGGCCACTCTGATAACATGGGAGCAAGTCTGTATTAAATAATACTGCAAATTAAAACCGGGTGTTTGGTTCTTTGCTACCAATTGGGAACAAAAGATCATGATTTGAAGGAGGCAAAAACAAAAGCCATATTGAAATAAGCTTTGGTTCCTGAAGTAAAATATCAACAGGATTTTTAAAAGAGATTGTTTCTCCTTGCCATATATCACCAAACTAGGATAAATATTAATTCTCAGAATGCAAGGAATAAGGAAACACTGTAACAGATTATTGCAGGTAGATAGAGGAGGCAGGATGAAAAAGGTGAAGGCAATATTAAAGGGAGGCTACACTGACCCCTACAGCCAAGGTTGAGTAAAAGAAAAATGTTTATGACCCGTGAAGGTATTCCTCCCTGGCAACAGAGACTGATGCAGATGGCTGAATGACCCAGTGTCCTTCATGAATATAATAGATAAAAATAACAGAAAAAAAATCATACGAAACATTTAAAAATGAGTTGAGGTAGAAATGAATGTTGGAAAAGCTTAGATTAAAACGAAGTAGCTTTTTAAGATAGTTAGCACAGTAGTAGAATAATCAGACTTCAGCCACTCAGAATTAAATCCAACTCTTGGCTCTGTCACTATCTGACTAGATTTCAATGTGACACTCCCCTTCCCTTGCCTTCACTTATAAAGAGGGAAAAAAAAAGTATTAGGGACAAATCCATCCTTAATAGCAACAGCAGTGAAAGTACAAACTTCGTCCATTAGAAGTTGCTTCATCCAGCATTGAGGACAGAATAAGCAGAAGACCAGACTTATGAGGGCAAATGTGAGATCAAGGCCAGAAGTCAACACATGTCAGGAAAATGACCTCAAATTTATAAATAAGCAAAAGGGATTCCAGACTGTCTTATCAGAGTAGTAGAGGGCACTGTCGTCAGCCAATTTGCTTGAGGAATTTGACCTTCTAGGTATGTGTATCTCTGTCTTTATTTACCATCCATGAATATCTTTAATAAGTATAAGAGTTACTGGGAGCAGTAGCTCACGCCTGTAATCCTAGCACCCTGGGAGGCTGAGGCAGATGGATTGCCCAAGCTCACAAGTTCAAGATCAGCCTGAGCCAGAGTGAGACCTTGTCTCTAAAACTAGCCAGGCCTTGATGTAGTTGTCTGTAGCCCCAGCTACTCAGGAGGCTAAGGCAAGAGATTACCTGAGCCTAAGAGTTTGAGGTTTGTGTCAGCTATGACATCATGGCACTCTACGGGGGGGCAAGAAAGTAAGATTCTGTCTCAAAAAAACAAACAAAAAAAAACCTCACAAGCCATCTTATGGAATTGGAAAAAGAACAATCTAAGCCTAAACCCAGCAGAAGAAATGAAATATCCAAAATTAAATCAGAGATCAATAAAGTCAAAAACAAAAGAATCATTTAGAAAATTAGTAGAACAAGAAGTTGCTTTTTGAAAAACTAAATTAAGTAGATAAACCTTTGGCCAGACTAACTAGAAATAGAAAAGTACAATCTCTAGTAACCTCCATCAGAAATGATAAAGGAGTAATAACAGATGCCACAGAGATACAAGACATTATCTCTGAATACTACCAAAAGCTCTATACCCAGAAATTTGATAATGTGAAGGAAATGGATCAATATTCGGAATCACACCCTCTCCCTAGACTTAGCCAGGAAGAAACAGGTCTCCTGAACAAATCAATTTCAAGCACTGAAATCAAAGAAATAAATCTCCCAACAACAACAAAAAATGCCCTGGTCCAGATGGCTTCACCCCAGAATTCTATCAAACCTTCAAAGAAGAGATTATTTCCATACTGACGAAACTATTCAAAAAAATTGAAGAGGAAGGAATCTTTTCTAACACGTTCTACAAAGCAAACATCACCCTGACACCCAAACCAGGAAAAGACCCAAGTAAAAAGGAGAGCTTCAGATCAATTTCACTAATAAATATAGATGCAAATATTCTCAACAAAATCTTAGCCAATACATTATAGCTCATCATGAAAAAGTCATACATCATGATCAAGTAGGTTTCATCCCAGGGATGCAAGGCTGGCTTAAAATACACAAATCCATAAACATTATTCACCATATCAACAGAAGCTAAAACAAAGACCAAATCATCCTCTCAATAGATGCAGAAAATTGGAATATTGAAGAGTATAGGCATACGTGGCACATTTCTGAAACTGATCAGAGCTATGCAAACTCACAGCTAATATTTTACTGAATGGAGTGAAACTGAAAGCTTTTCCACTTAGAACTGGAACCAGAATGAAAGGCATACTGGAGTTGAACCCATGAAATATTTCTATTAAAAGGTATTTCATTACACTTGGATTGAAATTTTTATAAATTTGCCAGTTATTAAGGTCTACTATGTTGAAAGCATTTTTAGTTCTTACACATTCACCAAGCTTATAATCGAACTAATAAGACTATATTAACCAATAACAAAACATATGTACCTGTATGTGTCCTTAAATTCTGTTTAGAATGAAAGAATTTTCTAGAAATTTCTTCTGATTTATGTATTTTCAAAATCATGTTTTACTTTTAAGACTTTACAAAAATGCTTTTCCCTTGCAATACAATTGTCAGATGCCTTATAATTTGCCTGTTAATTTTTTGTTTTGATGCCCTAAATTTGGCTAGAGTTAGTATTTGCTTACAGTTGGGAACTGTACTTTCTACCACTCACCATCTACTTGATTGGTCATCTGTATTGTAAGGTTATAGCTAAAGCTTGACACTAAATGTGACCCCGCACAAAAGGTTTAACACCTCTGTGTGTCTGTTTCCTCACTTGAGTTAACAGAGGCGATGTATTAATTTCCTTTGTATTCCTAAGTTTAATATGTATTAAATACATAGCACATGAATAAATTCATTTAATTATTGCTCAGGTCAAAAAGAAGAAAAATTAAATTATAATTAAAATACAGTTTTGCTGGTATCTGCTTCCTTCTGAATTTTGATGTGGTGTATTATATTGTGGCAACTAAAACTATTTCAAAGAAGTGGATGAGCCACAGATTTTTTCAACACAGTTGAAAATGTCTGAAAGACAGAAAATAAAAATGATCAACACCTAAGCTGAATTACAACAGAAAATGGAATTTAAGCATTTAGTGACAATCAGTATACTGCAACTTATAAAAGCATGAAGCACCATAAACTGTTTCTGGGTGATTTTTTTCCATCAATAATTTGATTTGATTACTAATTCTACTATAGACTCCTCCTCAACTTTCCAATTTATGCATTTTGAAGTCTTTGTGTTTAACTTACCTTGCATTAAAATGTAATTTACTCATTAATAGAAATGCACTGATGTAAAAACATGACAGTAACTGAACCAATGAAACATTTATCTTCAAAGAGTGTCAAGTTGACATGCTATCAAGCTACGATCATTTGTTACAAGGTAATCTGAATAACTTATTCCAAAGATATCATCCACATTTTTTTTTAAGGAGGGTGATCTAAGAATTCTACATTGTATCAAGAAAAAGAAAATTAGCAAGCTGTTAATATCAAAGTTAATAAGATACCAGAGATTTATTATCAAGGGTCAAAGATTTAAGAAAAATGTTGGTTTGCATATTTTTGTGGGTCATTATTGATTTTTTAAATCCATGTTTTAAAAAAAATCTTCAAAACAGCCTTTTTCATAAATCATGTTGTACTTCAAAAATCTTTGAAACGACTCTAAGTTCAAGGCATTTGGGGGCCTTAATTAATTTTCCGTCTTACGGTCTTTCTAGTTGTTAATCAGATTTGGCATTTGCCTCATGTTTTGATAAGAAGGCTGCAGCTTTGATTAGAGAGAGATTTTAGACAAAAGTATATTTTCCCTTATCAAGGGTCATTAAGAAATAAGGCATTCAGTACAAGACAAGCTGGAACTCATTAGTTAGCTTAATAAAACACTTATGAGGAACACCATGTACTAAAAGAAAGACTATATTTATGCGGCCTTTTAAATAAACAGAGCAAAGCCAAAAATTACCAGCAAAATGACATAAAATATATTTATTGAAAGGTAAAAGTTGAACAGCTAGAAAAACCACCTGCACGTCATTATCCTATATATTATAGAAATATGTTTTTCTTCGGCAAAGTAAACTAAGTCTTTATAAAATTTACTTAATCGTATATCATATTTTATTTAACACAGTGGTTGAGATCTTGATTTTTAACTTTCCTTCAACTGAAATATGTGAGATAAATAATTTATGTTTCTTAATTGTTAAACACAAAAATACAAGAAACTGAGCGGTGCCTATGGCTTAGAGGAGTGGAGTGCCAGCCCCATATACTGGTTCAGACCCAGCCCTGGCCAAAAAAAGAAAACTGCAAAAAAAAAAAATAAATAAATAAACTGCAAGAAACCATTATGCTGACAGGTTTGTATGTCTCTCATACCTGGGAAGAATCTTTAGAGCCACAGCAGAAGAACACTGTACTAAGTTAATGCTAATTTGTAAAGAACATCCTGAGTTCTTTTTTTAAATTCAGACTATGGGAGAGTTTGTATTGCTCAAAAATAGGCACACTAATCACTGTGAAGTAAACTGTTTCTTAGTATATGCTAATGTACTAATGTTCCTTAAAACAGGAAAACATATGGAGGCTGAATGAGGGAGATGGAGATGAAGATTGACAATTGTGGCTATAAACACGTGTTGTGTGTGTCATTTTACGCTCTAGAGCACTTGTTTTCATAGATGGTTTGACTTAAAGTTTGGAATGGGACTTGGTGCAAGAATTGTTAAGCTCTTTGACAATTATGTCTAAAAAAAGGAGTGCGCTGGTATTGAGGCACGGTGTGTATCCGTGATGTGTAAATGCACGAACATTCCTAACACCAGGCAGACAGCACATGCCCTGCCAATACCAGCTTCTTAAGTAGCTTATTTATCTTAACAACAAAAAAAGCCTATTACTAGAGCAATCATAAAATGTTAGTTGTGAAGATTCAGTCTTCATGTGAAGTAGATGATGGTTGCCAGACGACCTGTGCAGACAGTACAGGTGCATCGAGCTCTAGGTACGGTGTTTCCCTGAAAATAAGACCTACCTCCAAAATAAGCCCTAGCAGGCTTTCTATGCATTTGTTAAATATAAGCCCTACCCCAATAATAAGACCTACTAATGGGCATAGCTATGCAGATGTGCTGCATAGCCACGGCATGCATTTCTGAGCAGAGAGGAAGACATTACCTGAAAATAAGCCCTAGTGTGTCCTGAGAAAAAATAAATATAAGATAGTCTTATTTTCGGGGAAACACAATATCAGAAGTGGCTCACAAAAGAGGGCAGGGGTAGGTGACCTCTATGAAGAATGTCTTTCCATCTTAATTCATATTTTCTAAAAAATTCCTTCTTTATAGATGCGCTCTCACTGGAAAACAACAATAAGAAAACTTGGCACCCAAATTGTAACAAAGCTTCTAGTTAAGATTCCTAATGTTGTTACAGGAGTACTCTAGCTTAGGCAAAGTAAAATGAATGTATATTTAATTCACTAATACCTTAAGTGAAGAACTAAGTAACAATTTGCATATTCTAATCTTCCTTTGTTGAAAATACAACATATTTCCACTTTACTAGTAGTTTTTAAACTGAAAATAACTTGAATGTTTATACATTCTTTCTGTTTCCACCCTCTACCCAGACAGCTGGAAGAGAAAACTGCAGAAAACATTGCAGGTAACGTTTACATCTGAGCATAAGGGTTCTTTCCCTAGCGTCGTCTTCAATTAGCCCCTGTATCTTTATTTTTTCAACCAACCAAACAACAATCATTTACTGAAAATATCCTCCGTACCAGATGCTGCATCAGTTTCTGGGGATGTCGAACAAAAACATAACATTAAATACTACAAAAACACAAAAAAGCACATCTACTCTCCCTTCAGAGATACCAGAGATCAGTGGGGACACACACAAAAATACCACATGACAATTTCTGCCATAAAAATACACAGTATATGCACTTCTATGGGAAAATAAAAGACACCAAGACCAACCTTATAACAATAATGTACAGATGACCTAGTGGATTAATACACATTAAGATTTTACGGATTAATGTACCCTGCATTTAATAGGAACAGTGTTTGTTTTAAAAAGATATTCCAGTGATGTACTGGCAATTATCAAGTGCTTAGGGACCCAGTGGCTAAACATAGACATTTTTAGAAATTAAATTACATAAACTTACGAATAGGTTAATTTATATTAAAATCAGAAGTAGGCTCAGCACCTATGGCTCAAGTGGCTAAGGTGCCAGCCACATATATCTAAGGTGGTGGGTTCGAATCTGGCCTGGGCTGGCCAAAAACAACAATGATGGCTGCAACCAAAAAATTGCCAGGCGTTGTGGTGGGCGCCTGTGGTCCCAGCTACTTGGGAGGCAGGAGACTCACTTGAGCCCAGGAGTTGGAGGTTGCTATGAGCTGTGATGCCACAGCACTCTACCCAGGGGGACAGCTTGAGGCTCTGTCTCAAAAAAAAAAAAAAAGATCAAAAGTAGTAAATACTCAATACTCACCACTTTCTACTTATGTTAGCTTCAATCTATAATTTTCTCTGTTCTTAAGGTTGTTCACATTTGTATGATAGAAAGACTATGACAATGGTGTGTTACTACACACCTCTCTTTCATTTCCCAGCCAGTGTTGCTATCATATTGGAAATTTGAAGTCGGGCGTGATAGGAGGGAGTACTGACAACAGATACCAGCAAACCCTGATAGAAGTTTGGATGGGTGTGTCTGTATTAAGGCAGCCAATTGTTTTGTCTTTCCCTGCACATATACCACTAAAGTAAGACAGCTGATTCACAGTCACATTCCAAAGCCAGAAATAAAAATGTGCTAAATCAATTGATTTTTATGCTTAAAGATGTCTTCAACAAATATGTGGATAAAAATTGAATAAAAATTCAACAAAATAAAAACAACGTTCTTCCATGGTAAGTATGGTTATATTATCAAGATGTCACAAGTGTCTATCAAGCAAACTGGGCATTAATTTCCATTTCCATTTACAACTTTCAGATAGGAGACCATCAAACCTAAATTAATCATTAACTTCTGAAATAGTTTATCCACTGAATTGCATTATCTAAAATTGAAATTCATTACACTTGAAATACTTAAAAATATTATATAGGCAAGATCTTCCAGATTGTTGTAGCAGTAAGAGGAGCAGGGCCTGACTAAAATGTCAACTTAGACACATAAAAGATTCATGCACGTAAAGGCACATGGAAGATGAATTGTATAAAATCTATTTTCTATCATCCTGAAACTCCTAGAAACTCTTTCCCTGAAGAACTCTCTTTTCACCAACTATCTTGGAGGCTTTTCCTCACCCTTTCACCTCCTACCCTTCTACCCAGAGCATTCCAGATTGATCACAAGCACCCACGCCTTGGTGCCCACAGGTCCCAGACGGTCTGTTCGGATGTCTCAAGCTATTATGATCATTTTTATCTCAAGAATCCTGCCCTTCAGGCAACTTCCCAGATATTCTTAGAGGATGGAAAAGGGTCTGAACTAAATGCGCATTGATTTTTGACCAATAGAATGGTGTTGACTTGGACATACCTAACATTTAGAAATAGGAGAGCCTCTGAATATAGTTGTTATTTGATGAATAATTTTCTATAGTTTAATAGAGAACAAACAAAATCACATACAGGAATAATTTATTACCATATTAGTGGGAATGCAAGGTAATATGTTTAACTTTTAGAAATATTTATAAGTGACAGAGGCGGAAACAGCCTATATAAAAATTTGAGGTAATCAGAGGTAACTTGAATCAAAGCATAGGAAAGAAACAAGAAATAAGCTTACATCAAAATCTGACTCAGAACCCCTTTTTGCATTTAGAATGTTCCTTTCAAATCTCTAATACAGATACATATAACTTTGCCTTCAGAAAATTGACCTTGAGTCACTTTATTAAATACAATTGTATTCTTAGAAAACTAATTTTCTTTAATTCCTTACACATTTGATATATTACTTAGTGCCCATTAAACAGGGCCTCAGTGCTCATTCAATGAAATTAATGGGCAGAATACATGCTGTGCCTTTAGTTTTATTATATTTTTCTTTATGGAAAGCAATTTAGTAAAAAAAAAATTGAACTGTTAAGTAGCTATCACTTCTTAGCTGAAGAGTCATTATACTGAAAGCCAAGGAACTATGAGGCTACACTCTACATGATTGCTTAATGCTAAAAGCTAAATAATATGCTACATTAAGAAATGCATAATTACCTGCATATTTGCTATCCTGAGTATTACCCTTCCCTCTTAGTTTCTGAGAAGAAAATCAATTGTTTGTAAATTTAGTTATCCAGCAGATATTTAAAAATAAAATCCCAACCTTTGTCTGGATAGAAAAAAGGTGCTGGCCAGTATTCATTTCTCTAGGTCTACATAGTTACCACTCTAACTTTTAGTTTCCTTGGTTTTCCACCCAAATCTCTTAGCGATCATTGTACTCTCAGCATTGTACACAGATTGAGATGTCAAAATCCAGCTTTAGACAAGAAAAATCCTCTAGAAAAGCCAAATAAAGTAGGGGATTATTTAAATATTATAAATAAATTGTGGTTTTTTCAGAGTTTCACTATGTCGCTGTCAGAGTGCTGTGTCATCACAGCTTACGGCAATCTCCAACTCTTAGGTTTAAATGGTTCTCTTGCCTCAGCCTCCCAAGTAGCTGGGACTACAGGCACCTGCCACAATGCCCAGCTATCTTTTTGTTGCAGTTGCCGTTGTTTAGTCAGCCCAGGCTAGGTTCGAACTTGCCAGCTTCAGTGTATGTGGCTGGCGCTATAGTCACTGTGCTCTGGGCACCGAGCCTGAATAGCTTATTCTTTTTTCAAATTTTAACTATGTAAGGCAGGAGACCTCTAACTTTTTAAACGGGGCCAGTTCACTGTCCCTCATACCGTTGGAAGGCTGGACTGTGGGCCTGGGACAAGTGGGCTGCTAAGCAGGACACTCAGCAAAGGCAAAAAACACCCGATGGGCCAGATAAATTCCTAGGCAAGCTGCATGTGGCTTGCAGGCTGTAGTTTGAGGATGCCTGTTCACTAGCTTTTAATGTCGGGCCAAGTCTTTTTCTTGACGTTCATGCTTACTGAAAAACTGAGTTGTCTTTGCATAAGATACTCTGATAGCAATCCCATGTTCTCCCTATTTATTTGCAGTATGAATTAAAATGCTTAAATAATGTAAAATAGTCCTTTTATATTTACTATTTCTAATCCATATCTTATACAAGACATTTTGAGTACTTTTATTGAAACATCCTAAAACTTGAATTTTAAGTTTTATAAAAAAAAATCTCTTAAGTCTCCATTATTCCTATATCCTTAAGTTTTTATGTTTCATGAAACTAGACACTGGTAATATCAAGACACATGACCAAGCTTGGGAGCAAATACAACCATCTCTGCACTTACAGAGTTCAAGAGGTAGATAGACATGACTGGGTCTCTTTCAAACCTGATGTCAAAATCACAATGGGCACAAATCAGAACTTTTTCAGAAGGGAATACAGGAATCTTGTAGGGTTTCCAACATGTTGAAATGAGGGGAAGTGCCTACCCAACCACCCATACCTGGAAATAGGAAATTATTCATGGTCCAACTCATCGTGTCCAAATCTCATGAAAACCCCACTTGCATTATTATTCTAGTTTTACTAACCACTGTCTTACTCCTACATTATTCCAGAACTTTCTAAGAAGTATTTCCGCTTTTCATGTCCTTCCCAATATATCCTAACCCAGAAATTTATTGAATCTTGTGTGTCATCCTTCGAATTAGAAACCTATAGTATTCTATTGTTTTCTGATAAAATTAAAGTTCCTATTATAAAGAGACATTTAATAATGTCCCCCTTTCAAGTCTGCCTCATTAGCCTTCTGTGTTTTCAGAATCTTATGATTTTATTCTTCTGTTAAGTGTTTCTTCCTTAATACTGTGCCTTCAAACAATTTCTCTCACGTTAGAACACTCTACTGAACATTTAATTTTCTTGAATATTAATCTGCATGATTTTATTGACTTACCAGTTACTTGCTTACAGTTTTCCAACCTCCTCGAGTAGCCTGGTGTACTCCTAGAGTAACCTTTGTGTCCCTGTAGAAATTCATTCTGCCCCACTGCTCTAGTGGAATTTTTACAGCTCCAGCTATGCTACAGACAGAATGCCTAGAAATCTGTTTAATGTAATAAAACAAATCAGTGAGGAGGGAATACCATGACACACTTATCATCCAATAACTGCCACATGGGAAAGCATGGAACACCTTCCTCTCACACCCACCCAGGTCTTTACCACTTGGATAGCTTTCTAACTCTGGGGTTTATCTCATGATAAAGTTATGTTGCTGCAGTTATGTCTGTAGTTCTGGGGTCTTCTTTCCAGAGTAGGGTTCATAAACGTGAAAGTATTTTTAGAGTCTAGAAAGTGCAAGAAACAGACAGAAGCTGCGACAACAGGATTGGGAAGGAGAAGGTGGTACAAGATACCTGACAACTACATGGCTGCCCTTGTTTCTTAAAAATCAGGAAAAACCAGGTGTGAGTGAAAAAAGTAGGAAGTATTGTAATGCAGCATGTGATAGAATTCTCTTCTCCAATTGCCTTGCAAAACTTCAAGAAAAATCCATGTAACTCCACGATTTCCGAGTTTATGGGCAGTTCTTCATACAATTATTCTTTAGAGTAAATTGATGGAAAGACTCAGGATACGATCAGCCTTGAAGAGGCAGGGTGAGCCAGAGATGTGCACATTTATCTGAGTTATCATTTCTGGATGTGGGGAAATTGAATTTTAACTCTTTTGTGTAAAAAGAGCACTCTGCTACTAACAGAGCTAAGGGCTGAGAGTGAAGCAGATGAAGCACAGGGGATAACCAGGACTTTCCCCGCCTGGGCCCGGATTAGAGCCTTAGAGACACTGAGGAAATTGGTATAGTCTGAAGCAGGAATACTGAGGGAGCAGGGACTGGGGGTGTTATTTAATCTAGCCATTCGACTGAAGCCTCCTCCCTCCATGTCACGATGGCAGAACCGAAACTACCTTTATGAAATAATCTTGAAGCTAGGAAAAGGGAAACCACTCTGAAATTAGAGAAAAAACCTCAATTTCTATAAAGAGGAGACTTTAGATACATTTGTTGTGTTTTTTAATAATTTCCCTCTTGTTTCTGATGTGTCACTTTGTCATGAATTACTTGTAAATGCCTCAATCGCAGAAAGGAGCTTCTCTGAGTGAAATTTGGGAAGTATATGACTCAGGTATAAAGGATGCTAGGTAGAACGATATTAAAAAGTGTTGCTCTTCTCAGCCTGGTTCCCAGGAATTGACACTGGTATGTTCTTTGCAGAGTAGAGAATTGGTATCAAGTTCCTCATCAGTGACCTCTGTTGGTGAGAAAAATGCTCCCGTGTATGAGAAGCTGTGTTACAAGTTTCTCTCTTCTTCATAGTGGTTTTCTTGTTCCAGTTTCTTTGGCCAAAAAATTACTTAGAATTCCCATTTCAATGACAGAGAAGTTTGAGTTTTGTTATTCAGAAAACTTTCTTTATATGAACAAGTAGGTGGTCCCCATCATAAAGTGGGTGGTCCTCATCTTAAGTCAATATTTGAATTAAGAGCATTAATAAGCCCTCTAGGGTTACTACATGCAGCCTATTTCCTCAAAAACAAAACAGGCATTTTGGAATTAATGAACGGTATTGAAATTTATTGCCCATTTGCATGAAAGTGGTTAATTTCTGCATCAGAGATGACATTTCAGAAATAACTGAGGTATTGGACACTGTAATCAAGAGCTAAAAGACACATTTCAAAAATTCAATTCAAGAGATTAAAGTTATTAAACAGAAATGTTACTTGTTAAAAGAAAATTAAGACAAAATTATCACTCACTGACAATCCTTCTTTCTAATTTGACATGAAGATCACTATGTTCATGTCGCTTTAATATTATATTCATGAATGACAATTTTATGATTAATTGCAAAGGGAATTTTAGAAGGGAAGAGCTGACGGAGCTTATTCAATTACTAATGAATATTCAGTGTAAAATACTAAGTGATCACTTAAGTTGTGAAAATATATGCTGTAGGTAAAAACTGAAACAAGACAAACATGTATGAAACGAAAATAAATGCTTTTCTCATATCATCACCTTATTTCCTGGACATAACCATGGAAGCCTTTATGTTTTCAAAATATTATATAACTTACACAGAACCTAAGCGTGCACAAATTCCTTAATTTTGATACACTTTCTTGTAACATTTCCCCCCCGCTGAACAGTACAGAATACGGAATACATTATAGCATATAGTTGTTCCTATTAGCACCTTGAGAAGTAGAAAAAGTGAAATCTATGTGCTTTGCAAACTCAAAACATCTTTGATTTAATCTCATCCTTCCAAGGTCTAAGTAACATTTTTAGAAATCATCTAATCTTCTCAGTGTCATGGTCAAAATCTTTAATGATATATTTTTCCTGCTGGAATAAAAGCCAAAGACTTTAGCGGGGCCTGATAGTTGATTTACTATCTCTCTAACCTTTGACTCATTCTGCTCACCCTTTGTTCCTTAGTTTTACTGCCCTGGAATTATCTCATTTTAGGACAGCTCCTGTTTCTTTCATAAGGACCTTCACACGCATGTGTCTGTTCACCCTCTATTACCTTGCCCTTGGCCCACGCTATAACATTTCCACCCTTCAGAGCTCACCCAAAGGTTATTTCTTCAAGGGACAACTCATTAGCAGAGAGAGTAAATCAATTCCCACATTCCTGCCCCCTCCCTCTCATATAATGTATAATGAGTAAACAATGTACATATTTTTTCAATGCCTAATTCCTCTAGCAGGTTAACCCAGTGAGGCAACGGCCATGGTTATTGCTCTATCTTGTATGGCTACAAGAGTTCCCACACATGCTAGATGCTTTAAAAATAGTTTAGATAATGAGTTTGCTTTACTTTTTTGAGCATTCTGACTAGTTTTTGATATAGAATTGCCTCAATCTTACATGGATTCCCATATTTGTATGTTTATGAATTTAAACCATTTTTAAATCAAAACAATTTTTGGTTTTCTTTACTTTTCCACAGAAATACATGAAGTAGCTCTTTCCTCAGTAAATCTTTCAATTTTCATTTTTCTCTTTTCAATTTGAGACTACTTTCACCTTTAAAGCCTAAAAATTAACTACTACTGACACAGGAAATATTCATGGAATAATGATATGATACATTCAATTTAGAGAATCACGCAAACATATCTTCAAACCTTCCTTTATAAATATTTGATCAACCCTATCCTTTTGAAGTAGCAGATAATCATGCACCATTATTTCCCTATATGGTTATCATTTGTACACAAGCTTTCCTTATATGGTTATCATCTGTATACAAGCTTTCCTTGGTTTTACAAATTTTCATTATCTACTTAAAACACATATTAAGAAGAAATGAGATTAAAATCTTTTTTAAAAAGCAACAAGGAAAATAGAAAATATACTCTTTAATATTTTAACATACAAAATGAAAGAAGGTGAATAATTTATTTTTAAGCAACTGAGCAAATCTATCCCTTCCTCTGATATGGCCATTCTGAGGATCAAGTATAGACAGGCATGAGTTTCCCACAGGTCTAGTTTCATGGAATTTGCACGATTTTATGGAGGCCGTCAAAAGCGGTGTGCATGAGATACAATGTGATGCAACAAATAAAACCCTGTTCCTGCTTTTCATGAAGCTAGAGCTGTTGCTCTAGACTTAATTTTTGTCAAAAATAGCTATCTCGTTACATAGCAGTGTTGATGGATATGAATATGTAATTGAGGGATATGATAAATACAAAAGCATGCAGCAATTCTGTTCTCAAGACCCCAGCCTGTGATAATACAGGAAAAAATTAGCTATATTCATGTGTGTGAAAATTAAAAATATAGAGACAAAAATTAGAGAAACGAAAGATATTGTTATTTAGAAGGGATTCAAAAA
>CAUYTI010144569.1:0-44824 GCA_963575145.1 Galago senegalensis
TTCCATTTGTTAATATCCTCTGCTATTTCCTTTCTTAGGATTTCATAATTTTCTTTATAGAGGTCTTTCACCTCCTTTGTTAGGTATATTCCTAGGTATTTCATTTTCTTTGAAGCTATGGTGAAGGGAGTTGTGTCCTTAGTTAGCCTCTCACCTTGACTGTTATTGGCATATATACAAAGACAACTGACTTGTCGTGGACATTGATTTTATATCCTGAGACATTACTGTATTTTTTGAGGACTTCCAGAAGTCTTGTGGTTGAGTATTTGGGGTTCTCTAAGTATAAGGTCATATTGTCAGCAAAGAGGGCCTCCTCTGCTCCCATTTGGATGCCCTTTATTTCCTTGTCTTGCCTAATTGTATTGGCTAGAACGTCCAGCACTATGTTGAATAGTAATGGTGACAGAGGGCAACCTTGTCTGGTTCCAGTTCTAAGAGGAAAAGCTTTCAGTTTTACTCCATTCAGTAAAATATTAGCTGTGGGTTTGTCATAGATAGCTCCGATCAGTTTCAGAAATGTGCCGTGTATGCCTATACTCTTCAGTGTGCTAATTAGAAAAGGATGCTGGATTTTATCAAATGCTTTTTTTGCATCTATTGAGAGGATCATACGGTCTTTGTTTTTGCTTCTGTTAATCTGGTGTATGACATTTATGGACTTGCATATGTTAAACCAGCCTTGCATTCCTGGGATGAAACCTACTTGAACGTGATGCATGACTTTTTAAATGATAAGCTGTAATCTATTGGCTAGGATTTTGTTCAGAATTTTTGCATCTATATTCATTAGTGAAATTGGTCTGAAATTCTCCTCTTTAGTTGGGTCTTTTCCTGGTTTTGGTATCAGGGTGATGTTTGCTTCATAGAACGTGTTGGGGAAGATTCCTTCCTTCTCAATTTTTTGGAATAACTTCTTATTCCAAAAAAGAAATTACAGAAATAAGCTCTTCTTTGAAGATTTGATAGAATTCTGGTGTGAAGCGATCAGACCAGGGCATTTTTTTGTTGGAAGATTTTTTATTGTTTCTTTAATCTCAGTCTTTGAAATTGGTCTGTTCAGGAGCTCTATTTCTTCCTGGCTATGTTTAGGGAGAGGGTGTGATTCCAAATATTGATCCATTTCCTTCACATTGTCAAATTTCTGGCATAGAGTTTCTGGCAGTATTCAGAGATGATCTCCTGTAGCTCTGTGGCATCAGTTGTAATTTCCCCTTTATCATTTCCAATTGAGGTTACTAGAGATTTTACTTTTCTATTTCTAGTTAGTCAGGCCAAAGGTTTATCTATTTTGTTTATTTTTTTCCAAAAAAACAACTCCTTGTTTCATTAATTTTCTGAATGATTCTTTTGTTTTCAATTTCATTGATCTCTGATTTAATTTTGAATATTTCTTTTTTCTTCTGCTGGGTTTGGGCTTAGAGTGTTCTTCTTTTTCGAATTCCATAAGATGGCTTGTGAGTTTGTTGATGTGCTCTCTTTCTGTTTTTCAAATGTAAGCATCTAAAGTGATAAATTTTCCTCTCAAAACTTCTTTTGTGTACCCCAGAAGTGCATTAATGTACATAGTTACCATTCAATTAAAAAAAAAAAAAACTTCTTTTGCAGTATCCCACAGGTTTTGGTAGCTTGTGTCTTCATTGTTGTTGTGCTCAAGGAAGGTAATTATTTCCTGTTTTATTTCTTCCTGCACCCACCTGTCATTCAACAGAAGGTTGTTTAATTTCCATGCCTTTGTGTGGGGTTAAAGTTTTTTGTTGGAGTTGAGTTCCACCTTTAGTGCCTTGTGGTCTGAGAAAATACATGGTAAAATTTTAATTCTTTTGATTCTGTTGAGGTTTGTTTTGTGTCCTAGGATATGATCAATTTTGGAGACTGTTCCATGGGACGATGAGAAGAATGTATATTGTTCATCTTTGGGATGGAGTTTTCTATATGCATCTATCAAGCACAGTTGTGCTAGGGTCTTATTTAAGTCCCTTATATCTTTGTTTAATTTCTGTTTAGAATATCTGTCCAGCTCTGTAAGAGGAGTGTTAAAGTCCCCTGTTATTATGGTATTATAGGATATCATATTGCTCAGACTAAGTAAGGTCTGTTTCAAGAATCTGGGAGCATTTATATTGGGTGCATAAATATTTAGAATTGAAATGTCTTCTTGTTGTATTTTACCCTTGACTAATATGAAGTGATCATCTTTGTCTTTTTTGACTTTAGTTGCTTTAAATCCACATGCATCTGAAAATAAGAGCTTGACTCCTCTTTTCTTCTGAATTCCATTTGACTGAAAAATTGTCTTCCAACGCTTAACTTGGAGTTTTAATTTGTCTTTTGAAGCTAGGTGTGTTTCCTGCAGACAGCAAATGGATGGCTTGTGTTTTTAATTCAATCAGCCAATCTATGCCTCTTCAGTGGGGAATTGAAGCCATTAACATTTATTGAGATAATTGATAAGTGTGGTAGTGTCCTATTTATCTTATTTTGTTTGTGAGAATCCATTGCTTAGTTTTATCTTTTGCATCATTGTGGAAGTTAGGTTCTGTCCTTCAATTTCTGAGTTCTTACTTTGCTGTTGATCCATTGTGAAGGTCAGTGTGTAGAACAGATTGAAGTATTTCCTATAGAGCTTGTCTTGTGGCGAATTTCCTCAATGTTTGTATATCAGTAGATGATTTGATTTCTCCATCAATTTTAAAGCTTAGTTTAGCAGGATATAGAATTCTGGGCTAGAAATTGTTCAGTTTAAGTAGATTAAAGGTAGATGACCTTTGTCTTCTTGCTTGAAAAGTTTCATTAGAGAAGTCTGCAGTCACCCTGATGGATTTGCCTCTGTAGGTCAACTGGTGCTTACTCCTGGCAGCTTGAAGAATCTTTTCTTTTGTCTTAACTTTGGACAGGTTCATCACAATGTGTCTTGGAGAAGCTCAGTTAGAGTTGAGGCGACCTGGGGTCCAATATCCCTCTGAAAGGAGTGTGTCAGAATCTTTGGTGATGTTTGGGAAATTTTCATTTATAATATTCTCTAATTTGGCTTCGATTCCCCTGGGGCATTCTTTTTCCCCTTCTGGGATACCTATAACTCATATGTTTGAATGCTTCATAAAGTCCCATAATTCTGTCAGTGAATATTCTGCTCTCTCTCTCTTCTTTTCCGCCTCTTTAACTATCTGAGTTATCTTAAGAGCTTTGTCCTCTACCTCTGAGATTCTTTCTTCTGCATGGTCTAATCTGTTCTTGATACTTTCTATTGCATCTTTAAGTCCCTAATTGACTGCTTCAGTTCCTTCAGCTCTGCTATATCCTTTTTATATTCTTCATATGGTTCATCTCTTATTTGATTCTGTTTTTGGATTTCTTTTTGGTTATTTTCCACTTTATCAGCAGTTTCCTTTATTGTTTCCATCATTTCCTTCATTGTTTTCATCATCTGAATTCTAAATTCCCTTTCTGTCATTTCTAACATTTCTTTATAGGTGGAATCCTCTGCAGTAGCTACCACATTGTTCCCTGGTGGGGTTGCTCTGGACTGGTTTTTCATGTTGCCAGGAGTTTTCTGCTAATTCTTTATCATGATAGATCTTGGTATTTTGATAATATTTCAAATTTAGGGGATTCATTTAAAGGGACACAAATCAAATCCAAGCACAGTGTAGTGAAAACAGTATGATCCCAACAATCCAGTCTTTTTCTTGCCCAAAGTTTTAATCAAGTCCCTGAGTTCTGGCTCTGATGAAAGAAGCAATGGAACAAACAGACTGGTCTCTTGGCAGTAGATGGATCTGGAGGATTCCAGGGCACTCCTGGAGAGAGCCAGGCATACAGATCTCAAAGTGGTGACATTTGCAAGCCAAGGCCCTGGAGCCCATTTAACAAATGTCAGAACAGCCAGAAGGAGAGAGCAGAAGGAAGAGAAGCAAGTTCCACATCTGGGAGTGTTTATAAGTTGGGAACAGATCACTTAGTGGTGGAGAGAGGGGAATTCCCTTTACTTCTCAGTCAATAAATCATTACCACATTCTTCCTCTCCATTGGTCATTTTTATCTCCTTCTTCCTCCCCCACTCTCTAACTACATTTATACACTCTTATTAAACCAATGACCTACATGTGTAATTGTTCTTCCCATGACACCAAAGGCTATAAGGGATAACACTACAAAGAGGAGGAACTATCTGTTTTGTGCCTGGATTTCTTCTGCCTCCAGGGAAGAGATCTTTTGGGTGGAGGGGATCCTCTGGGGGCAGGAGGCTTTGAAGCTGGGTCTTCAGGAGAGGAGTATTGTAGCTGGGAGTAACGGGGTAGGAATTCCAGGTGAAGGGAAGAAGGAACACACAGCTTCTTCTAGAATTATTTACAGGCACACCTCCTTTTATTGTGCTTCTCTTTATCATGCTTCACAGATGCTGCTGCCTTTTTTACAAATGAAGGTTTGTGGCAGCCCCACATCAAGCACTCTATCCATGCCATTTTCCTGCCCAGGCATCCACACTTCTTGCAATTGTATTAGCATTTTCTGGTAATAAATTATTTTTAAAATCAGGTATGTCCTTTGCTTTTTCAGACATGCTGTTATTGTGCCCTTACTAAGCTACAGTATAGCATAAACATCACTTTTATATGCACTGAGAAGCCACTAAATTTGTGTGAGTTGCTTTGTTTTGAAATTTGTTTATTATGATGGTCTGGAACCAAGTCTGAAATATCTCTGTGGTATGCCTGTACATTTTTATGGAGAGTTAATAATCTCAAAGGCTTTTCGAAATGTAAAAATTCAGGCAGGCAGAAGATGGATTTTAGCATTTTCCACAGAGCAGTGAAGCTGGTTGTCTTTGGTAAGAATGATGTAGGCAGAGAGAAGGGCCCACTATTATGCCTCGTGTGGTCACATCACTTTGCCCAGAGAAGTCGATTCTGTTCCAGGTTGTGCCCAGTGTTACCTTACTTGGAAATGGCCAATGATGTCTCTGGGAGAACTCTCCCTATGATTGGAAAAATAGCCCCCAATGTTTGAAGATGTTTGATGAGAGATGAGTAAAAGCATCTTCTCATCTTCCCTTTCTTGCCTCATCCCTCCTTTGAGCTGGTCATGAACACCACCTTCCAGGCTCACAGTGACTCCCCCAAGGGAACCAGGCAGCTCTCATTCACCGCCCACTCTTTATGGGTGTGGGAGATACCAGCAGAGAACAGTCCAATTGCAGGGCAGCATCTGGAATACCTGGGAACAGATGTGGGCATGAATCATCCTCCTCAGGGAGCCTGGCTGACACGCATGCTGAAAACCATTGGTTGCCTGAAGACTTCCCTCCCCAGATTGCCATCTGTTTACCACAGTGCCTGAGATTTCACCAGCAAGTTTAGCAATGGTCTCACATCATAGCTGGTCCTGCAGCTGTACTAAGCAGGCTAGGACACTGGCTCTGTGGTTGTTCTATTGTCTTGCAAGGTGTCTGCTAAGAGGATAATGGGCTCACAAATTATTTGTTTGGGACAGCCAATTCTCTCAACAGACATTTGTACCAAGAGTCTACTTGTCATACAGCTGTGAGTAGGCACTTTGGGATGGGTGACGGGAAAGAAGAAAGGAACCTTGGCCTTATCTTCACTGAAGGCAAAATAGCAAGGGACCTCACGTGTAGGTAAACATGAGTACGACACATGTCAAGTGAATGGAGGTTGGAGAAGTTGGAGTCACCAGCATGTGCTAGGGAGGGGTTTCACAGTGTCTCCCTCAGTCTTATTTGACACACTGCCTTAGAATATTGGTATAGTCACTCCCATCTTAAAAATGAAGAAACTGAAGTTCTGAAAGGTACTTGGCACTTTATCCCTTTGGCCCACCTGTGTGCCCTGCAGGTGCATGAGGACAGCACCCCCACCTCAGGACACACACTTCACTCTCAGGGCTTTTCTCAGGCCTTGAATCTGAGCCCTCAGTCCTCCCAGAGGTGACCCAAGGTGACTTTCCACCATGGGAGATGGCAGTTGAGTTAGCAGACAAAGATCTCAACCTCCCATTCTTTGCAGGGGACAATTATGAGATGCTTTTAACACAGTTTACCAAGGGCCTGGTGTGACTGAGCCCCAGGTGCCTGCCATGGTCACAAATTTGATGACACATGATTGACTGTTTTTTCCTACTTCCCATTCTCTCATTCCAGCTTCCCTAGATTACTTCTCAAATAAATGACATACATCCTAGTCCTTGTCACAGTCTCTGCTTTTAGGGGAGCCCAAAGTAAGACCAGCTGGCTAAGGAACTCGTTTAATGGCATAGAAAGTTCTGACAATTAAGTTTTTGAACTCGTCCTACAAAAAGAGCTTTCAAGGGTGGACTAGGTGCTGGCACTGGTGAATAGCTTCCCAAGGGGGATACTTTAAAAGTGATGACTATAGTGGTATTCAGAAATGAGAAACAGCATTTTTTCTAGGGTGAATTCACAAACTCAATTGTCTGACCTCAAATACATAGTTGGAAGTGGCTGATCCAGGACTTAAACAGACCTGCAGTTTCTGCCTTTCACAAGAGTCCTCTGTGCCCTGTGTGGCCCTGTCTCCCTAGAGAGAAAGCTTCCCAAAGGTGCTGAATTTTGAGTCAAACCTTAAAGGAAGTGATGGGCCTCACTGGCTTTGTGGGCAAGAGAGTGCTCTGGGCAGCATTAAAGCCTTGATCAAAGGCACAGGGGGGAGGTCCAGAAAACTTTGAAAATGACAGCAAGAGGCAGGCTCCTTGGACCTTGGCTGCACAGAGAGGAGGGGTGGAGGCGACAGATGAGAGAATGGCTGCTTCTCTTACTGGAGTCTCCCACAACTCCTGAGTCACAAAGTGACCTGATACCAACAACCTGAGAATAAGTAAGCACAAATGCCAAAGAAACAATATCAAATACATACCAAATCACGTCAAATGATAAAGTGAATTCTGCTGTACGACAGACACTGAAAGGAACATGAACAGGTAGCATTTTCCCTGCTGATGCTCTGTGAACAGTCGGGACACAGACAGAAGGGCAAGATACTAATTCTGACCTCGAGAATTAACAAGTTCAGCTCAAGCAGGGTATGGCTGTGTTTTCAGGTAGAGACTTACTCATCTTCCCCAAGACCAGCTGGCCTCACTGTGTGTCTCTCTCAGTAGATGTTTTAAATGGAGCTGACCCAGAAGGAGGAGCTGCAGGCCATGACCATATGTCAAGATGTCAGACGCGTAATGAGGATGTTGGTTATCACCTCGGGTGTTCAATTGTTATACTGAAAAATTAGCACTGTGTTTGGAGGCTTTAATAAATTGTACCCATAAATTCAATTTATTATTATCATTATTATTACTACATTAATAGTAATGTAGTACTCTTGTGATTAACCCTGTGATTAGATGCATTAATCCAATATGACAAATATAACCAAAGACCAAAGAATCCCTCCTCTGTAATCTCAGTGCCATCACAAACTAGGAGGGATGACAGGGGACAATCTCAGGTGTTTCCCTCTGATGTCTCAGTTTCCCTCTCTGTACAGAGGGAATTAATAATGCAACTATGAAAGCTTTATTCATTCATTCGTGACTTACTCAACTGTCACTGAGTAAGGACAATCCCTTCCTCGAAATCAGGCATTATTGTTTACAACGGTAAACAAGACAGATAAGGTTTTCCCTATTGCAGAGTTTACTTTCCAGAGGGGGCCCAAGACCATGGCCCAGGAAAATAATTGAAATAGTGTTTGTGAAGGAAGAGCTCCATAGCTCAGGACACCAGAGGCAGCTGGACACTTGTTGCAGTATCTCCCTGATTTCTAAGAAAAACGTTCCAGGAACTAATACCATGCTGTCTTACTTCATTTTTTTCTGCTTAAAGCAGAATACCGGAAACTAGGTAATTTATAAAGAAAAGGAACTCGTGTATTACAGTTATGGAGGCTAAGCAGTCCAAGGCTAAGAGGCAGCATGTGGTAAGGGTCTTTATAGGCGTCTCTGCTGAGTCCCAGGGTGGCGCTCATCACAGAGTGAGGGTGCTGAGCGCGCTAGCTCAGGTATCTCTTCCTCTTCTCAAATAGCTGCCAGGCCCACTCTTATAATAACCCATTAATTCATTAATCCATGAATGAATTGATCCATTTATGATGGCAGAGCCCTCATGAGCCAATCATCTCTTAAATGACCCACCTCTCAATATTGCCACAACAGGGATTTAATTTCAGTATAAATTTCTTGGAGGACAAACAGTCAAACCACAGCACATGTGAAAAGCTGGAGATTGCTTAAATAGACAAGGTGGAGCAGGCCCAAGGCCTTGGAGAGCTGATCCTGGGATATGGATTTGTCATTGCCAGCGGGCCTAGTGAAATAACTCTGTTCTCAGACCCTGTTCATCTCTCCCCACAGCACTTAACATAAAGCAGCAAATGCCTCGATGAAATGTAGATGAACAAATGACTGATTTTTGGACCTCTGCAAGGTTTCACAGCATTTCAGTGAGAAACACTTCATTTTGTGAATAGTCTACTAGCTAAACCTAATTCACTAAAAAAGACACACTGCCTCCGTCCACATTCTTGCTTAAGATGCTATTATGAATTCAATGTTTGTGTTCCCCACAAATTCATTTGTGGGAACCCTACCTCCCCCCATGCAATGGTATTAGCAGATAAGGCCTGAGGGAGGTAGTCAGGAGTAGATGAGGTCATCAAGGTAGACCCCCCCACAAAAGGGATTAGGGCCCTTGTGAGAGCCAACAGAGCGTGAGGACATAACAGGTTGGCAGTTTGCAACCCAAAAGAGGGCTCTCACCAGAACCTGATCTCAGACTCCAAAATTATGGGAAATAAATGTTTTTGGTTAAGCCACTCAGCTTACGGTACTTTTTATAGTAGCCCAAACAGCCTGAGACAGGTCCCTAGTGCTAGAGCCATCCCTCACTATTCCACTTTTTGCCTTAGTCCATGCAGACCCCTGCAGTGACATACTGTAAACTGGGTGGCTTGTGAGCAGGACTTTATTTCTCACAGATCTAGAGGCTGAGAAGTTTGAGATCAGAGGGATTCAAGGGTTCACTTCTATGGTTCATCTTGCAAGGGTACAAGTGAATCTTTCTATGAGTAGAATATGAATGTTTTGACATAATAACTAAGAAAGTTACATGAAGGCTATGTTAACCAGTTTGATGGAAGTGTCTTGGATTGTGTGTGAAAACACCACACTGTAGCCCCAAAGTGCATCAATGTACACAGTTACCATTCAATAAAAAAAAAGGAAAAAAAAAGAAAATTTCATGAAAAAAAAGAATTCCTAATATATGAATGAATATGCATCTTTCAGACACACACACACATACACACACATATGCATATGCATGTTACCCCGTTTCCAGCCATCATCAGGCATATCGGAGACTTGGGTAACTTTCAGGTAATGCTATGTAATATGATTTTACCTAAGGAGCGAATGCTTTACTGCCTTTAACTATAAAGATATAATCAGTTATTTGTGAATATAGTATTTTAAAAATTTGCGTTATGAAGTATTAAAAGGTTTCCCAGAGCATAAGAGCATGGTAGGAACTCCCAGAACCAAAAGATTTATTCAGGGAAAAGTTTTATTTCGCTTTCAAAAGTATATTCCCTTCTTCCTGGTATGTGCTTTTCATAGGGGTGTGAAGAAGAAGGTTGCCCTTACTGGAATGGAAGGATGCATAATCTAGTTCTTGGGTCCTTCATGCTATTTTGAGTGTGTTGTTTTCTATTCAAATGATTCCCCAATTGTGGTTGCCTGATAGACTAAAGAATCAACAGGGTCTTCTGGTAACCATGGAAGCCACTGGCTCTCGAATGAGTTATTTTTAGATTGCTTCACTGAATAAATTTCTCTTCCTTCCTGAGAGGAAAATAATATAATATGATCTTTACAATTTGAGGCCTCAGCCATGGAAACAAGAAAGGGATGTTGAAGAAAGGAGAATTTTATATTGTTTCATTTTAATAATCCAAATGAGACTTGGGAAGTTACATTACATTAGTAGGCACTTAACGAAAACGTGGGAGTCATCAAACAGCTCTCCTTGGGTCTTCAATTTATAGAGTCTAGGTTCTAACAGTGCTTAAATGTGTGTTTCCCTCTACTAATCAGAGGCTCAAAGGCAGGCCTCAAGTAAGTCCTGCTTGTACTTTAATCAAAGATACGAAGCAGTGGTGCCTCTGACTTCTGAGTAGGTTGTGACATAGTGACATTTCTATAGGTTGTTTAATTGAGACTTGGATCTCCCTTTCAGCTTCTGTTGAAAAAGAAGAAAAAAATGACTGTGATGAGCTAGCATTTCTAAGTAATAACCTCTGGTCTCAGTATTATTTTGAAAATCTGCATTGGTTGAAAATTTTACAAACACTAATTATGAACTCTCCCCTGACTAAAGGACAAATTACATTTTGCTCCTGGAAATGCCACAGTATTATTAATGGTATTATTGTTACTTACGGAATTTGTGAAATGACTCAAGGGCCTTGGAAGATGCATGGACGAAGCAAAAGACCAGATTCTTTTCTAATGAGGTCAGCCAAGATTAGAAAGTGATTACATTCGTATTATTTCTACTTTCACCTAAATAGTCCTTTCGATAGAACCTAGAAAAAAAATGAGATGTCAGACCTGTGAAGAACCTTTCCCGCAGGGCCTCATTTCACAAAATGAGAAGTAGCCCAGCAAGTGGCCTCTTGTTTCTCTTGACTTGGGATCCATTCATCTTTCTGCCATGGACAAGTTTAATATCACACCAGGAGAGCTCAATGGATGTTAGTGGCTTCTCTTCACCCATTATATGAAGCCTAAACTCTTATACATGGCTGCCAAGATCCCCAGGTGGTGTGACACCTGCTGAGGCCTCTTACCTCTGCCCCTCCTTGCCTTAGCTACATCCACCATGTTTTAGTACACCAATTTTTTTCCCTTTGCTGAAACTATTGAGTTTGTTACCACCTCAGAATCTTTGCATTTCCTGGTGACCCTGCCTCGAAAGCCTCCCCACTGATTTGGAATGGCTGGTTCTCATCACTGGCAGGCAGAATCCTGAGAAAACCTCAACTCCCTATATACACCCTGTAAAATCCACTCCCACTGACTGCAAATGGAACAAATTAATGTTATGCTGTTTCACACTGGCAATGTGGTCACTTATCCGTAGACTTTGAGTTAATCAGGAGAGAGACTCGTGGGTGGTTGTGATCTAATTGGGTGATCTTCTCCAAAGAAGGTGAAGTATACAGAGACACTTAAGTTTTGTCAGTCTAACAGAAAGCAAATAGTCATGTCGTGAGAGGAGCGACCACAAGTCACAGACTTGGGGGTGCTGTCTAGGGGCTGAGAGTGGCAGACAATCTCTAGCAAGACAATGAGGACTGATGAGCCTGGGAGAGGACTCAGAACCTCAGGTGAGCTCACAGCTCCTGCTAACACTTTAATTTTGGCCTCTAAGAGCTTGAGCGGAGGTTCCAGCCAACCTATACCCAGACTCCTGACTTAGAAACTCGGAGATAGTAAATCTGTGTTTTAAGGTGCTGAGTTTGTGGCAATTTGTTATACAGTATTAGAAAACGAATATGGTTTTCTTGTCTCAGCTCAAGTGTTCCTCAGAGAGGCCTTCCCTGACCCCTCTAATGCTTTGTGTGCCCCTGTCCCATTACCCTGATTGATTCACTTGTTAACACGTAGAATTTAAAGACACCTTATTTGCTTACTGTCTGGGTACTTCCTATATTCCCCAGTACCTAATGTTCATTGAGTGTGCACATAGTCGGCGCTCAAAAAATATTTGTTGAATGAATCACTGACTTCCGATTAATGAGTTTTTATCACCCACCCATGACTAGACTCCTAACTTATTCCCTGGACCACCAGGTGGCAGATCATTTAGACAGTAAAGTAAATAGAATAGAAGAACCTTGGCCTGGAGACAGAACATCAATTCTCTAATGGCAGTGTTGCCATCCAGACTTTAATCTAAAACCATCTGCCTTTATTTTTCTTAACCTGGTCAGTTGGACAGCACATCTGCTAGTGCTGGTGTTTCTGTAGCCAAATTATATGATTAACTCTTTTAAAACAGGAGCTTAGAAACAGAATGGATTGATACCATCATTAGCACTAACTATATGACCAGCCACAGAGGATTACCTTTACCAGTGCTGTTTGTTACTGTGATGTTTTTTTCCTTGAATAATTTAACTTCTTGAGAGTGGATCTGCTTAATTGTTGAAGCTTTCAGTTGGTGATTTTCTTTCTTATCTTTGGAATAAGTGTTTTTATGCTTTGGGAGAATGTGTCTCTCATCATAACTTTGCTAACCTGGAACACATTCAACACTATAATAGGAACTCAGAGGACTGAATACCGGACTGATTTGCATCCAGATTTGTATGTCCGGGTTTTACCATGTGTGTAGACATTCACCAGAGCATAAGAGCCATGAAATCAGAAGGATCATCTGTTTTATTTTTGCTGTTCTTTTATCCTCTGTACTTTTGCTTTTTCATAGTTTCTGGATTGTTATAATAGTGGCAGACATAATGGGGGCTCAGTAAATAGCTTTGAAGAAGTGAAAGGTAGTCTCTTACTACCCTAACTATCACCAAGTCTTGGAAGATCTCCTGTTCTGTAAGTTACCCTAGAGGAACTTGCCCTTTTCTGTTTTGAGAAATTAAACATTCAAGACCCATTCATCTCCTTGGATAGTGGGTATTAGGATGGTTATTGACCATTTACATGTCACCTTTTATTCAACATCTACTCTGTGCTTGGTATTTTGTGAGGTGTTAAGGGCGCAAAGGTAGATAAGACCCTTACCCCAAAGAGTATACAGTCTTGCAAGTTTGTCTTGATGGGTACCTAATGTAATTCTTATAGATAATTGATGGTTCATTGAAGCCTAAGGTCTGGGTATTCTGAAGGTGGATCTTAGTGAGTGTCTGGGCTTGTAATATTGATATCCCTTTCCCTGCTTTTATTTAGTTAAAGTAATGCTAGTCACTGAAACAGATACGCCTCACTGGCTTAGCACAATTGAAATGTATTTCAAAATGGGGTTCCAGATCACTTGGCAATTTTGTCCAAAGCTGTGATTTAGGGGTCCCGGTTCCTTCTACTTTGCCAGTCTGCCATCTTCAACTTGTTATGTTGCTGTTCAAGGGGAAAGAAAGAAAGATCTCATCATGGGTCAGGCCTGGAAGTGTCATGAATTACATCTGCCCAAGATCAGTTGAGCACCGCACAATCACACACTCACATCTAACTTCAGGGACGTGCAGTGGTGCAGTAACTATACATGCAAAGTGCATTGTGGTCACCAGAGCACAACCAGGAGAGGTGATTTCTATTTATCAAGCTAAAGGAATCTTAATCATATTATTTCTTTTAAAAGGTCAGATTTTTTTTAAAGTTAGTTAGTATTTTATAACTTTTTTAAACTCAAGGAATTTAGATATTTGAATAATTTTTGCAGGAAAGGAATATACTTCTAATAATAACAAACCAAAAATAATTACCAAAAAAATTATAAACTATTCTCACAAAACAAATGAAGATGTCATAAAACTATAGTAAATGTAGGAAAAGAAATGTACTAAAGGCATGTTCCAGAAAGGAAAAAACAAAACCAAACGAAACAGATTTGGTGAATAGCTTAGATTCTATCAAACAGATTCTCTAGTACTGAAGTGATTTTCTAAGTAGGTCCATGCCAGCTCTGTTACCCACACAGAATAAAGAGTGAGAAGTCAGACTAATTGGGCTTTATTTGTTTTTCTGCTGCTTAGCAGCCTGCTGACTTTTTATAGGCACTTATACTCTTTGGGCATTACAGATTTATACAGATGGGGACAGGGCATACATTTATTTGCCATATATAGTAATGTGTCACTTAACAAGGATAGGTTCTGAGAAAGGCATCCTTATGTGATTTTAGCATTCATAGAGTGTTACTAACACAAACTTGGATGGCATAACCTACGATACACCTAGGCTACATGGTATAGTCCATTGCTCCTGCCTACAACCCTGCACAGCATGTTACTATACTCAGTTCCTATAAGCAACTATAACATAATAGTGTACTTGTATATCTAAATATATCTAAACATAGAAAAGGTATGGTAAAATGCAGTATTATAATCTTGAAGGACTACCATTGTCTATGTGGTTGGTTGACTAAAATATTATGTATACCAAAATATGACTTTGTTTATTTGGAAGATTGAATAAACTAATTACTGTGGAAGTGTGTTATGAAGTACAAATTGAAGACTGAATGGAAGGTGATCTCTCCCTTCTCGTCACCATCACCATTAGGATCACAGAATATAAGGAAAAGGACACGGCAGAGTGAGAAAGTCCAGTTTGGCAGCAGCTTTATTTTCTGCTACTTTTTAGTTAAACTGCAACGCTTGCTGCCCTCTGATAAATCATATCAAGCACATTTATTCATTTCCTTAACAAAGACTCACCAGGACCTAAGAATAAACAAGCATCTTTACCATCCTTTGATCTCTGGTTCTCTGGCTGGCACTAGACTGTGTATGCGCTTTACCTACACGACTTCATTTGATACTCTCACGACTCCAGGAGGCATATTCTGTTATCACCCCCTGCTTTTCACAAATAGGAAAATCAAAGCTCATAGATGTGAAGCTGGTCATTTGAGGTCACGCAGCTCAACACTGACAGTCTGGCTCCAGAGCCCATGCCTGCGACCACTGTATATTCTCTTGGCACATGCCGGGTACTAAGGGCTTCCATGGTGAATAAGAAAACCCGATTCCTGACTTTAAGGAGCTTTCCTTTTGGCTCTCAGCAGCCACCAAGCCCTTAATATAGGCAATTCCTGTTTTAAAAGATAGACTAATTTTTTTAGAGCAGCTTTGGTTAATAGAAAAATTGAGCAAAATATATAGAGTTCTCATATACCCCCCTGTACCTACACCTTCAACGCTTCCCTTATTATTATAATTATTGTCATCATCATCATCATTTTTCTACCATTTGTTACCACTAATGAAGCTATATCAACCCATTGTGATCGCCCAAGTCCATAGTTCACATTGAGTTTCACGCCTGGTGTACATTTATGGGTTTTAATAAACATATGATATATACTCATCATTGTAGTATCACACAGACTAACTTCACTGCTCCCAAAGTCGTCTTTAACTGAGAAGACTTTAGTGCCCCCCAAGTCATCCCTTTCCCCTCTTTCAGCCTAGCCAGTTTTTCCTCACCCTACAGATTTATGTCAGGCATTTTCTCCCTCACCCTTTTCTCACTTCCCAGGTAGTACCTAGAAAGTATCTCACGTGTGTTTCATGAGCAGAGGCAGTATTTCCTAGTGGACAAGGTGGTACGTGTAGACTGAGATTAGCTCAAATCCTGGCTCCATCACACCCAAGTTCTGTAATTTGGGATAGGTTACTTTACTTCTCTAAGTCTCAGTTTCCCCCATGTAGAAAATAGAATAGTTCAAAGGATAAAATGAGATAATGTACATGAAGGGTTTGCCACTTGCTTGGCAAGTGTTGAGTTAACTTGATTAGCTCTCATTAACTATGGTTATGAAGATTGATCAGTGATCATACATAGTATAGCTTTCTCATTTCTTCCTCCTGACTTCTGTGAGAGACAGGGATATTGACTTGCAAGTTGCCTTCAATTTCAAGGACTTGTAGTTTGAACTGAAAGTTCAATAACTCTAAACTGAGAATGTAGGTATCTTGCACTAAACTAGGGAATGGCAGTGACTTGACCAAAGCCCCCATTTTTTATGATGTTGTACATCTTAGTGAACACAGTCAGCTCCACACCCTTCCCACAGAAACACAGGGTTGATTTATGATTTTAATCAGAGCAGCCTTTGCTGATGTGGAGTGAGGAATAATTAGTTGGTGGTTAGTGCAGAGAACTGCACTACACTCAGCCAGGAGGGGATGCTTCCTCTAGCATTTAGAATCCCTTGCTGAAGTAGCTTTCCTTCTTTTCCTTTGTTGCTCAGAAGTGAAACTTGATGGGTCTCTGTGGGAAGCACAGCCATTTCTTTCTTTGCACATCCTCTCCCAGACCCAGACAGATTTACAGTCCTCAGGTGAGGATGAGGACATGTCTAGGTAACTAATTAGTCAAAACAGAGAATCAAGAGACTTGTAGAACACATACAAATTTCAGGGGATTAAAGGTCAGTGTCCAATAAATTGAGTCTGAGCAAGGCTTTTCCTCTCAGGGGTTGGCATGCTGCAGAGTTTAATCTTGGAACTCCTAGGGTCTATAAAGAAGGCAGGTGTGCAGAATGTCATTCTTTCTTCTACTCCAAAGGCATATATGCTCTTGAGCTTCAGAAAAATCTTGTCATGTCTACTGGAAACTTAGATTCATTTTCTCTCCTTCCTTGTGGTGCTTAGATGCTCCAGTGCCTGTTTGTAAGTTATATGGGTACACACTTTACTTCAATCAGAGGCAGGAAATTTAGGGGGAAAATTCCTCACCAAAACCTTGGTAATTATTACCACCAATTTAAAAATAAGCCCAATAAGAAATGTGGCAGCTGCGTTTTTCCCATAATAAGGTTGTGGGTGGGTCTGTGTTCCCTTTCCTTGAATCTGGTCAAAAGAATGGTAGGTTTGATCAATGAAACATGATACTAGGTAATTTCCCAGGCTAAATCATAAACAGCCATGCAATTTCCACTTGTAAAACTTGCTATTTATTGAAGCCCAAGCTACCATGAGCTTCACTACTCTTGAGTGCACCATATTGTGAGGAAATTCAAACTCCATGGAGATACCTCATGATGCTCTAGTTAGTTTCACTGACACTAGCTTTGGAATAATCCCAGTCAGGGGGCTAGGTATGTGAATAAAGAAGCTTCTAGATGATTGCAGCCCCAAGAGGTTTGGACTATCTCCAGATAATTCAGCTACTTCCAACCGTGTATGTCTTTCCAACAGAGGCCCAGACATTGAGGAGCAGAGATGATTCATCTTTATTGATCTCTGTCCAATTCCTAACCTATAGAATATTTGAACATAATAAAATGGTTGTTGTTTTATGGCAATAACTTTTAGGTGGTTTGTTAGGCAGCAGTGGATAGCTGGAGCAGAATGTTTCACAGAACCTTTCCCCAAATGTGACAAAAAGTGGAGTAATCTCAAATCTAATTGGTAAAAGACTACAAAAATCATGTAACTGGTAGAATTTAGAATTATAAGGGACCCTAAGTTTCATTTAGTAATACATAGCTTAGCAGTTCCACTAATCTGAACTTTCTCTTTAACCTCTTTAAGCAGAGATAATTTACTCTTATGTGCTTGCTTCCAATGATGAGTAACTCATGACTTTATGAAACCTCTTGTCCTTCAGAGGTACAGCTGGATACACTGAAAAGAAATGCTTGTATTGCTAGATAGATGTGGTTGGGGACAGAACAAACACAGATGTTCAAGGGAAGGTAGCTTTGAGGTAAGGCTGAACATACCTATTACCAGCTGGAGTTCATGAAAAAATGATAAGCACCCATGACACTTAAGGTTTGGACTATTTGGTTGAAGTTTGTGACATGCTGGTGGCTTTTTCTAGGCTTTTGTAATGTATATAGGGCTTTCTTTCCCAGTGTCACTTGATGCTATATTGGATTCTGAAGGTAAAGGATAGGGTAAAATCAAAGCTAATCAAGGTAACAGTCTTAGAAGTATAAAGCATGGTAAAGAAGCTCAAAGAAAAGAAGTCATAGCTCAGCACAAGATGAATATAAATAAATGATACAACGCCACTACAGAGATCCCTAATTTATTCCCCAGTAAGCAGCAAGGGGGAGCAGTCACAGGTACTAGTTTAGTTGTCCAGTGAATAAATCCAATTTCATTTGCAGAATTTCCCTCAATTCTATAAACCCTACTTTAAGAAGGACATTGACAACATAGAATATTTTCAAATGTCCACTAAGATGGAAATCATGTCACATAAAATGTACATATAAATATGTATGTATATATTATGTATATAAATAACATATGGATCTGGGCATGTTTACTAAAAGGGGCAATAATAAGGAATGACATAATAACCAGCTTTCAAAGACTTCAAGAATTCTAAGTAGACAAAAACATAAATTTTGGAAGAGACAAGATGGCTGAACACAGACACCAACTGCCAGATCATCTCAGAAAGAAGGAAAAGCTTTAGATTAAAAAACAAACAAACAAACTTAGTTTGGGTATAATTCTAAAAGTACAAAACTTATGAGAGGTTCCATGGAAAGAAGTTTCAGAGCAGAACAAAAGGGAGCAAGACATCACTGGAGATCAATGCTGAGAGGTTTAGAGTCCAACAAAAAGGGTAGGTGGAGTGGTTTGTTTCTCCCCTGATCATATCTCTGACAGGTTCCTGAACTGCTAACAAGCCTTTATACCCTTGTAAGCCCCAAAGCTGAGGCTGCCAACAAACTGGAAACTTATTGAGGACAGAGCACCAGGCTGCCAGCATCCTTAGGGTTGCTTCCCATCACCACAGACCCAAACCAAGACAACAGGCACTGTATTGCTTCTGTGCCCACTGTGTGCCTTTATCCTCCCCAAGGGGCTTTAGCTCCTCAGTTTTTAACCTTGTACTTTCTCACACAGATATTTCCCAATTCTGTCTCAGACTGCAGAAGCCATAGGAGCCAGTGGGTCCTGGCCTGGACATTCTGGGCAGGCTGCCTTCCGGAGAGAGGGACAGAGACAACAAACATGCTAGTTTTCCTCTATTCCAACTCTTTGTCACCCCTTTCCATTCCCCATCTATGACTGCTGAGAAGGACAACTAAGCTGGCACTCTCAGGGGTGGCTGCTTCCCTTCTCTTGGTGCATTCACTCCACCAAGGCTTCCATAGAGAACAGAGCTCAAATCTTTCCTCTTAAAGACCTGAAATAAACTAAGAGGTGCTCAGATTGTGAGATCCCGGCTCACTGGCCATCCGCAGAGCTGCTTGACTGGCTGTTCCATTAGAACAGGGCACAACCCAAAGCAGAGGGACATCAAACCAATTTGAGAACCTGGCACAGACTTGAGTAAATTAAAAGTCTTCTGCACAGCTAAGGAAACCATAATCAACAGAGCAAATAGACAACCTACAGAATGGGAGAAAATATTCTCAAGGTATACTTGGATCACAATGAAAGTTTTGAGACAGACTGTGTTACAGTCCATTATTTCTTCTATGTTACTTCTAAGAAACATAGTTGGCTCGGTGCCTATAGCTCAACGGGCTAAGGCGCCAGCCATGTACACCTAAGGTGGTGGGTTCGAATCCCCAGCCCGGACCCGCCAAACAACAATGATGGCTGCAACCAAAAAATAGCCGGGTGTTGTGGCTGGCGCCTGTGGTCCCAGCTACTTGGGAGGCGGCCGCAAGAGACTCGCTTGAGCCCAGGAGTTGGAGGTTGCTGTGAGCTGTAAAGCCACGGCACTATACCCAGGGGGACAGCTTGAGGCTCTGTCTCAAAAAAAAAAAAAAAAGAAACATAGTCAACAGCATCCTTTCTATTTTACCTGTGCCAATTTCAACTTGCTTGACTTAGCAGTGTTTCTACGAAGGTTTTATTTGTTTCTGTCCATGTGGATTTTACGTGTCTTGATTTTTGTGTATCTCAAAACTTTTGAAATGATCCATATATATCTAATAAAATGCTAATGACTAGAATTTACAAAGAACTCAAGCAAAAAAAATAAATAAATAAACCTATCGGGGCAGTGCCTGTGGCTCAAAAGAGTAGGGTGCTGGCCTCATATGCTGAAGGTGGTGGGTTCAAACCCAGCCCCAGCCAAAAAATGCAAAAAAAATAAAAAAAAAATAAACAAAAAATAATAATAATAATTAAAAATAAACCTATCAAAAGGTAGGCAAAATACATGAATAGAACTTCTCAAAAGAAGGCAGACAAATGGCCAATAGGCATATGAAAAAATACTCAAGTCACTAATCACCAGAGAAATGCAGATTTCTCACCACTGTTAGAATGGCTTTGTTTAAAAATTCAAAAACTATAGATGATGGCATGGATGCAGAGAGAAGGGAAGGCTTATATACTGTTGGTGGGACTGAAAATTATCATATTCCTTATGGAAAACAATATGGCAATTCCTCAAGGAACTGAAAACAGACCTACCATTTGATATAGTAACCTCACTACTAAGTATTCACCCAAAGGAAAAAAAAAGTTATTTTATCAAAAAGACGTTTGTACTTAAATGTTTATTGAAACACAATCGCAAAGATGTGGAATCAACCTGAGTGCTCAAAAATTTATGAGTGGCTTTAAAAATGTGGTATATGAAGTATTAGACATAAAAAGAATGAATTAATGCATTTTGCAATAATTTGGATGGAACTGAGAATGATTATCATGAAAGAAGTATCTCATGAATGGAAAAAGAAACTCTACATGTACTCACTATTAAATTGCAAATAACTGATGATCACATATGTGAGTAGAGGGAAGTAAATCTCAGTGTAAATCAAGGAGTAGGGAGGCAGGGGGTAGGGATGAGTGAAAACCTACCTGATGGGTACTATGAACACTATCTGGGTAATGGGCACACTTATAGCTTGGACTTGAGCATTACAGAAATGGTCCATATAAACAAAACCATTTATGATCCTGTAACATTTTGAAATTAAAAAACCCCATAAAATTCACAAACTATTCTTAGCACGTAAGTCCTGGCTCCCGTTATTGCTTGCTTTGACTCTGTTCCAAGCTTAACTCTGATGTCTCTGATTTCCTTGCTGCCTCCCACCGTTATGTTTCTACAAATGCAGATGTGAACTTTTATAACTGCAAATCAGATCATAACACTCCCTTTTAAAATATTCTCTAAACTTCTCCTTGGCATTGGCAAATATTTGCACTCACTTTTTTATTCTCTCTTAGTGAACTTTACAGATAGAATAGCCTATCTGATTGCTTGTGGGGTTTTTTTGTTTTGTTTTGTTTTTTAATTTCGGAATATTAGGGAGTACACATGTTTTGTTTACAAGGTTTTTGTACAGATCGGGTCAAAGAATAAGTGTACCCTTCAGCCAGATAGTGCGCACTGTACCCAATAGGTGTGAATATACCTATCTCTTCTTCCCCTTTCCCCAGCTTGCACTTCACTGAGATTTATTTTCATATGTGCACTTAAGTGTTAATCAATCTGTTCCAGTTTGGTATTGAGCACGTGTGTTTGTTTATCCTTTCTTGTGATGTTTCACCTGGAAGAATGGTTTCCAGTTCCAGCCACGTTGTCGTAAAAGATACTACATCACCACTTTTTAAATTGCTGAGTAATACTCCATAGTACACTTGGACCACATTGTATTAATCTGTTTATGTATTGGTGGGCACTTGGGTTTTTCCCCACATCTTTACAATTGTGAATTGTGTTGCTATAAACATTCATATGCAGTTGTCCTTTTTATAAAGTGACCTTTTTTTCCTTTGGGCATATAGTTGAGGAAGTTCTAGATCAAATGGTTATGGGACTTTTTAATATGAGCCATTCTTATTGGAGTTAAGTGATATCTCATTGTGGTTTTGATTTGCATTCCTCTAATGATTAGAGATATTGAGCATTATTTTTTATGAGTTTTTTTGTAATTAGTGTATCTTCCTTTGAAAAGTTTCTGTTCACGTCTTTGATCCACTTTTTAATGGGGTTGTTCGGTTGTTTCTTGCTGATTTGGTTGAGTTCTTTGTAGATTCTGGTTTTCAGTCCTTTAGGAGATATATAGCATGTGAATAATTTCTTATTCTGTGGGTTATCTACTTGCTTTGTTTTGTCCTTGGCTGTGCAGAAGCTTTTTAACTTGACTAGGTCCCATTTATTTATTTTTATTGTTGCTACAATTGCTTTTGAGGTCTTCATGAATTCCTTGCCTGGGCTGATATCTATAAGGGTTTTGCTAACATTTTCTTCTAGGATTCTTATAGTTTCCTGCCTTAGGTTTAAGTCTTTTATCCGTCGTGAGTGACGAGAGGTCCAGATCCTGTTCAGTTTTTTACATCTGGTTTTCCCAGCAGGGGAACTGAACAGGGATTCTTTTCTCCAGTTTATGTTTTTATCTGTTTTGTCAAAAATCAGATGAGAATATGAGAATGATTTCATGTCTGGGTTCTCTGTTCTCATTCATTGGGGGTACTTTTTGGTTTCACATGAAGCATGGAACTAGTCTTTATGGATCTGTAAAAAAATGACGTTGGTATTTTAATGGGAATTTCTTTGAATTTGTAAGTGTCTTTGGGGCAGTATAACCCTTTTAACATTGTTGATTCTGCCAATCCATTTCCATGGTATATTTTTCCATCTATTTACAACCTCAGCACTTTCTCTTCTCAGTGTTTTATAATTCTTCCTACAGAGGTCTTTCACTCTTTTGTTAAGTGTATTCCTAGGTATTTTATTTTCCATATTAATACTCTGTAAGTTATTATATATTTTATTTGATGTAATAAAATTTATTAGCTTGATTGTTGATGGCATGTAGGAAGGCTATTGAGTTGTGTACAAGTATTTTGTAGCCTGAGACTCTCCTGAATTCATTTATCAATTCCAGGAGTCTCTTGGTAGAGTCTTGTGGATTTTCCTGGTGTAAAATCTTGTCTCAGCAAGAGGCAATATTTTGACTTCTTCTTTCCTCATTCAGATACCCTTGCTTTCCTTCTCTTGCCTGATTGCTCTGGCTAGGATTTTCAACATTATGTCAAATAGAAATGAGGATAATGAGCAACTTTATTCTAGTTCTACTTCTAAATGCATTTAATTTTCCTCCATTCATTATATGTTCTTTATAATTTTGAAATAAGTCCAATCTATGCCTGTTTTGTCAAGTGGTCTTATAAAAAGGTGCTGAATTTTGCTGAATGCTTTGTTAGCATCAGCAGGATCATATGGTTCTTGTTTTTGCATCTATTGAAGTAGTGGATTACATTTATAGATTTGCATATGTTGAACCCCCCCTGCGGCTCTGGGATGAAGTTAACTTGGTCATGATGAATTATTATTATTATTGATGTACAGATGAATTTGATTTGCTAAGATTTTATTGAGAATTCTTGCATCTATATTCATAAGGGATATTTGTCTATAGTTTTCTTTTGTAGTTGCTTCCTTTCCTGGCTTTGGTATCAAGGTGATACTGGCTTTTTAGAACAAGTTACAGAGGATCACTTCCTTCTTGATGTTAAGGAATAATTTCTATAGTATATGTACAAAATCTTCATTGTAGGTTTGGAAAATCTGGGTGTAAAACTGTCTGGTCTGGGACATTTTTGTTGGAAGATCATTATTGCTCCATCAATTTTGATCTTGATACTGGCCTGTTGAAGAATTTTCCTGATTGAGCCCAGGGAGGTTGTATGTTTCCAAAAATTTGTCCACTTCCTCCACATTTCCAAGTTGTCAGCATAGAGATTTTCATAGTATTATGAGATGATATTTTCTATACTCATGATATCAGTTGTAATTTCCTCTTTTTTCATTTTTAATTTAGCTTGTTAGGGTCTTTTCTGTTTCTCATTAATCTAGCTAAAGGATTGTCTATTATTATTTTTTCGTAGAACCAACTTTTTGCTTCATTAGTCTTCTATATAGTTCTTTTGTTCTTGATTTCATTTAGTTCTGTTCTGATCTTGGTTATTTGTTTTCTTCTTCTGTGTGTGAGATTGGTTTGGTCTCCTTCTCCAGCTACTTGAGATGATTCATCAGATTGTGATTTGTTTTTTCTGTCTTTTGGATTTAGGCATTTAAGGCTACGCATTTTCCTTTCAGGACTGATTTTGTTATATCCCACAGATTTGGGTAGTTTGTCTTTCCATTATTATTTAATTAAAGGAATTTTTTGATTTCCATCTTTATCTCCTTATTGACCCAACTATCATTCAGTAACAGGTTGTTTACTTTTCCTGACTTTTTGTAGGGATAACTTTCTGTTGGAATTGGTTTCTAATTTTATTCCACTGTAATCTGAGACAATATGTGATCACTGTTAGAGAATGTTCCATGAACTGATAAGAAGAACACATATTCAGTCATTTGGGGGTAGAATGTTCCATAAATGTGTGTGTGTTAAGGACTAATGTCCTAGTGTTCTGTTTAAGTCCCTTGTTTCTTGGCTTATTTTTGGTTTAGAGGATCTGTCTTTTTCTGTCAGTAGGGTGTTGAAGTCCCTAGTGATTTTGGTGCTCCTTTTTCTCATGTTGTTTAAATTGAGTAGTATTTGGTTTATTATCTGTGTGCCTCTGTGTCAGGTGCATAAATATTTAGTATTTTTAAGTCTTCTGGTTGAATTGTTCCCTTCTGCATTAGATAGTGACCATTTTTGGTTTTCTTTGCTTTTGTTGATTTGAAGTCAATGTCATCTGATATGAGAATGGATACCTTGGCCTTCTTTTTGTTTCCATTTGCATGGAATATTGTTTTCTATTCTTTTACCTTTAGTCTAAATGAGTCCTTGTGGGTTAGATATGTTTCCTGAAGACAGCAGATACTTGGTTTATATATTTTTAGGCATTCAGCCATCCTATTTTCTTTAGAGGAGAGTTTAAGCCATTCACATTTATTGAAAATATTAATGCATGTGGTGGATTTCTGTCCATCCTGTTGGGTAGATCCTTACTACTGTTTTTTACCTCTTGAGCCATTGAGGTATCTGGACTCTGAACTTTAGCTTTTGAATGGCTTTACTCTGGTGGGTATCTGTTGTGCTGATCACTGTATAATATAGGTTGAGTACTTCCTGCAGGACACATCTCCACTTCCCAAATCCCCAATGACTGCTTGTCAGAAAATCTTTATTTTTCCCTTAATTTTTATATACTGCTCTAGCAGGTTTAATGAACCTCTTAGGTTGCCTTGGGTAAGAAATTTAGTTTTGTAGGATACAAGATTCTAGGCTGGCCATTATTCTGTTTTAGAAGGCTATATATGAGCCCCCACTCCCTCTAGCTTGTAGGGTTTCAATCAAGAAGTCTGCAGTTAGTCTGACTGGTTTTCCTTTGTAAGTTACCTCCTGTTTTTGCTTTATTGCTGGCAGGAGCGCCTCTTCTATGTTTACTTTGGCCAGCCTAATGATTATGTGTTATGATTGCTGCCTCTTTGCAATGAATCTCCTAGGAGTCCTGTGTGTTTCTTGTACCTGGATGTCTAGATTTATAGCAAGGCTTAGGAAATTGTCCTCAATAATTTCCTCAAATAAATTACCCAATCCTTGTGAATTTTATTCTTCATCTTTAGGGATGCCTATGATTCTTACGTTTGGCCTCTTTACATAGTCCCATGTTTCTTATAAGCTCTTTTAAGATTCTTGTTTCACTGTTCTATTGCTTTGACTTTTTTAGCGCAAAGGCATTATTTTCAAGTTCTAAGATTCTTTCTTCTGCCTGATTGAGCCTATTCTTAAGATTTTACACTATGCTTTGCAATGCCTTTAATAAATTTTTTATTCCTAAAAGTTCTGTTTGGTTTTTCTTTACTTGTATTTCTTCAATCATTTCCTACATTGTCTTTGTGGCTTCTTTGTGATAGGTTTCTATTTTCTCTTGTATTTCTATGAGCTTACTTACAACTAATGTTCAAAACTCTTTATCTGTAATTTTAATCTTCTCATTTAGATTGGTATCCATTGGTAAGGAGTTATTATTTTTTTTTAGGGGTGACCTTTGGCTTTAATTTTTCATATTTCCTGAGTGTTTCCACTGATTCCTTCTGGTCTGGCCTCTCTGTTGACAGCCAAGGGTGTTGGGGTTAGTTGGTAGGCTTGTCTCTGAGACCCCAAAGTGATTTCTGACTGGGTCAGGAGGAAGAGTACTGGTCCTGAGTTGCCTATGGGTTGTCTAGCAGGTTTAATGAACCTTTTGAATTACTCCTGACCTGCTGCCTTCACCTCTTCCCAACAGAGTGTGAGTTAGGTCCACCAGCTTCCGCTCAGTGATGGCAGGTGGTACCTGTGAATATGAATCAGTCACTCCCTGTTTGCTTGATTTGGAAGATGCTTTTATGTGCTAAATCATTGTTCTACCAGTTATTTGTTGATATTTGTGTGAGAGATCCTGCTGCTGAGATCTTCTTTTGTGTCCATGGTAGATTCTGGTCTCCCACGTGGAATACTTGATTGCCCTAAGCTTTAGGAGGGTCCTTTAGGAGGGCCTGTACCTCTCATGGGGTTTCTTGAACTCTACCAGCACCAAAGTGGGGTTAGGGGCAAGGCAGTTAGTGGCTAGATTGCATGATCCTTCTTATCAATAGGTGACACTTTGGGAAGGAACAAGCTATAGTGCTATTTCTGGGTCCTAGATCAGCTCTAGACCCTCAGGAGAAGCACTCAAATATCCCAGATGGTCAGTGGGGCCCTGGAGCTTCCAGTTGAGATCTTATTCTCTGCTGCAGAGGAAGAAGTTGGGGGAGTGAGCTCAGCAGGGCTGGGATGGGTAAGCTTGCCCTCAGGCTCCATGGAAGCTGACCAGTTAGCTGTGGTGGCAAGGGGTAAGGGTCTACTCCCAGTTTATGGATGAAGCCCTGCCAGGGAGAGGCTGAAGTGACCCTACCCAGCCAGAGGTCTGTTTATGGAGGGAGGTCTGTAAGTGACTCATACACTGGTAGACTTTTGTGGGTCTTGCTCTTCACTCTGCCCTTTGCTCCACTGGCAGGCTGGATCTCAGGCAAGCTGAGATCTCCCAAGTGACTATGTTGTGGGCTGGCAGGTTCCCCACCTAAGATCCCAGGTTGGGCAAAGAGTGCAACCCTCCCAAGAGGGAAGGGATGCCCTGTGAATGTGTTACCACCAGGATCCACACTGCACTCTCCCTACTTACTAATCTACCTATGGGACTTCCTCACCTCCCTAGACTAAGTAGGCCAATCTTAGACTATGCCAGGAAGAAGTATGCCCACCCTGATCTATCTACAGGATGTCTGAGAAGGTTCAATGTCCTGCTTCAGAGTGTGCCTAGCTCCAGTGGAGCTGCTGGGCAAGTAGAACCAGAGCAATCAAGAGAACAGGAGTCACAGGCTGAGCACACCTCAGTCCACTGTAGGACCCAGAGAGGAAAAGCCTGAGTCCCATACTCTGTGGAAATTTCAGTGTTGTGGCTCTGTTATCTTCTGGGCAACCACACATGGGGGAGGGAGGGGCAGAAAAGAGTCTATGATCAGGAAGGCATCTGCCCTGAATGTCCAGGCCCCAGAATCACAGAAATCACCCAGAACCCACTAGATGCTTTTGGATCCTATAGTCTGGATTGAAGTTGGGCAATAAGCATGGAAATGAGCATGGTGAAACCTGAGGATTTGAAGCCTCCTGGGAAGGGCAAAGGCATATGCTGAGTGGAGAAGTAATATGGCACTTTCCATCCTGGCACAGGACTGTGGGGGCTAGAAGACTTATGCCTTGTCCACAAGCAGTTTTCCACTCACTGGTGGCAGCAGCTTCATGAGCATGAGCTCATATGGGCAGAAAGTCTCTCCAGAAGCTTGGGAACCTTCTTGCTGTCAGAAGTACAGGAAAGGAAGAAGCCAACTGCCCCACCTACCCTTCTCACGGGGCTACAAGTCTGTCCAGCATTGTCCATCGTTGATATCTTGGTCTTTCTTGTTCTGCTCTGCAATTTCTTCCTGTGGAATCTTTTGTAGGTTCTGGCACTTTCTCCTCATAAGTATACCTATTTTATGATAGTTTGTTAGCTATTTATCATCTAAAACTTTTCCTTCTTTATGAGAAGATCTGGTAGCTGGTATCTCTGGTCAGCCATCTTGTTGAACCCTGATTATTTATTAAAAATAGAAATACTGTCCTAATTTCACATAATACAAAATAGAAGGAAAGTATTTTTTAGTAATATAATATATATTTCCATATATACATGCATAGGTATAATTATATCAGAAGACCGAGGAAGTAGATATTTGCACCTGTAGGTAAAGTCACGAGGAATATGGGAGTGACAAATACAGACTGATACAGGTTTGTTTTGGCTAGTGACTCACACCTCATGTAGCATTGTTAAAGGGACATTATATCTTGGTAATGTTCAGAACTTTTCCCTCAGTTTGTGGGATATTTGTCTTTGTGGAAAATGTAGGGGCTAATGTATTGTTAAAAATTGCTACAGTATAAAATTGAGTTAGATTTTAGGCACTGATAATTATAACCAGGCATTTATTCTAAGTGAAGTCCAGTGGGACTTCAAAATGTCATTCTGGATGAATGACAACTCTTTGATATGAAGACTTTCAGGTGTGCTACAGGAAGCTCAGCAGCCCTGGCCTTGCCTTCTCAGTGTCAGAAAGGAGTTTCTTTGTGTTATTGCAACTAGCAAAAAAACCCCACCCTAATAGAGTTTTAGAAATGCCTACAGGGGTGGCTGGCCCCATGGTTCCCACAGAGAACTCCTGCCCTACCAAATCTGCCTCCTGACTTCTTTCTTCTCTAGTTGTATCACCTACTAATCTCCCCTCAGGGGCTCCAGACTCACTGCCTTCTTCTCTCACTCTTAAAAGAGTGGATAGTTGAATATGCTTTTTATACACTTTGAACTGTTTTGCCACCACATCATTGCCTGACTTGATTCTTCTTGTCACTCAGGCCTCAGCACAAATGCAACCTTCTCACAAAAGAACTCTGAGATCACCTCCACTCAAGTAGCATCCCTGTCCTCATCCAATTCCCTTACCCTATTAAAATTCCTTCACAGCACATTTGATAGCACTTAATACTATCTGAGAGCAGTTTTATGAAACTTGTTTACATATTCATACCTTTCTTCCATTAGAATATAAGCTTGAGGAAGTCAGGGACTCTTGTCTGCCATCAGATATACTTTTAGTGCCTAGAAAAATGCCTAGCATATAGGAGGTGCATAATAAATACAATTCTTAAATAAACTAGTAAGTCCTCCTTTGTGCTCTTCAAGATAAAGACCAAATTCTTTAGCATGGCACTTGAGTTCTCTCAATGTCTTTCCCAGCTTATATTTTTCCCTCTTTGACTTCTTTCATTTACTTCTCTCCTTCTACTGTACTTTTTCAAGTATGTCATGGCATTTAATGTGTTATTCCTTTACATACTGTGTCTTTTCTGCCTGAAATTCACATGAGATGAAACTCCTTCAATCTTTCCCTCCTTCACATCCTTTGAAGACTACACTCTCCTTTCTCTGTACTGGCCTTGTGACTGTGCTCAGGCAAGGAGGTTGTCTTCGTTGGTACATGCACCTTTCTCTCCAATAGGACTTTGAGCTCACTGAGAGCAGAGACCACTTCTTAATCATCTTTATATGCCCCGTGATCAAAATGATGCCTGATATAGAATAGGATATAAAATTCAATTTCATTATGTTGAAGTTGGATTATTATCTCAGCTAGCTGAGTATATTTGAAATTTCAATTTTGTCATCCATTTCATTGAATATTTTCCCCAGTATCATATCAGCTTTAAATTTGGTAAGTATACCCAGGTAATAGAGACTTCATTGGGGCACATAAAGTATATGAATCCCTTGGATTTTCAATGAATGACAAAATGATTTCTAGATTGTATTTATGGTTCTTAATAATATTATTCCTTGAGTGTATGTGCTAGGCACAGTTTTCTAAGCACTTCCTATGCATTTTCCCATTGAAGCCTTCAGCAATCAGTGGCAAGAGTTACTAGTATTAATCCTATTTTTCAGACTTAGAGTTAACTTCACAAGGTCACATGTGCTAAGTCAAAGAATATGAGTCATCTTGATGTATTTGACCCCCACAGAGCTTAAACTTTTAACTACTACGCTTAATCTTTTCTGTGACATTTCTATATACCTGTATTTCTTAGACTTGGCCATCTGGTCAAAATAGAGTTAAAGGAGATGTTTTAAGGCTAATTCTGTTTCTTGAGGTTAAAAGACTTCAGTTCCTGCTCTCTCTAAACAATAAATGTTCTTTTATTAATTCTTGCTTTTTCTTCTCTTTTCTCTGTCAGGGAAGCTGAGTTTATTACAGGCCATGTGGATGCAACCAAGTTAATGACGATTGATGTCCATCCTCTTCTCTCATTAGCAGTTCCGTATGAGCATCCACTCCCTTTCATGGGCATACTCCTCTCCATCACTGTTCCCCCCTTGGCTGAGGTTTTGCCTCAGCCAATGAACTTTTAAGCAAACTAAATTGCTAATAACTATAATTCCTCACTGTCCAAAGCAGTGAGTTCCTCATGCGAATGGACCCTGTGTCCTTGTTAATCACAGTAATCGCTCACCACTCACAAGCTGTAGAAAGTAGTGACGAGTCTTCTTTCATCACTCAGCTTGCCTGCCATCTGAGGAAGGCTGGTAGGAGAGTTTTGCTTTACCAGTGTAGGCTGTGGGGCTAGCAGTGAAATGCTTGCTAGAACTGCAAGTTTCAGATCTCTGCTTTTAATTATTATTTTCCTGAATTGGCAGATGCTCAGCTGTCTACCCCCACACTTGCTGATGCTAAAGCTCCATGGCAGGGTTCCCTCACAGGCCTTTTCTTTCTTTGGGTCAAATGTAATGATCCATCTTGTTTGGCATTCTCCACTGAGCTTACTAGCCAGGCCATGAACTTTCATCCCAAGGTAATCTAAGGGTATTTGTGTTATACTGGGCTTATTTTGGTAGCAATAAACAAGAAACCAATCCATGTGGCTCAATCACAGGGGGGATTTATTATATAAAGAATCAAGAGCAAATCTTTGACCCATGGCCTGGAAATCCAACAGTTTTTCAAAGAGACATAAACTAGACTTGAAAAACTACTAGCTGTCAAGGCAGTTGTTCTATTAACCTTATTCCCCTCTTCTTTCACATGGACTTCTCTCTCCATGTGTGATGTGTATTCTACTATTTCACTTTTCTATCTTTCTTTTTCTTGGCCACTTCTCTCATCTTGATTATGGGATATAGGCCATAAACAGCCTTACCAAAAGGGCATTCACAGTTTATATGTCCTGGGCATTCCAAGGTTTGCAACTAAACTGAATGTACTTTCTGAATTCCACATTCTCATCTTATGGCTTTTCAAATTGTTTCCTATGACATATGTCCCACTGTCTATCTCTGTTCCTAGATTTGCATTGTCAAGATACTGGAGAATAAAGTACCCCACATTTGTTAGACACCTTTCCCTTAGAACAGGTATTTTAAATTGCCAAAATAAACATTTAAAAGTTGTCTGGATGGGCCAAAAACCATAACAGATGAGAGAGAGAGAAAGAGAATGAGAGAGAATTAATGAATGAATATATGAAAATGAAAAATGAATGAATAAGACAATCCAGATTCCTAAGGGAAATCAGAGGCCTGGGATATTGTAGAGGATTTTTTTTTCTATGTAATATCCATTTCTCACCTGACACTCCTTTTTGACAACACGTTTCCCCAGTTTTCATTTGGCTATTTATGTCTTTTTCATTGTATAGATTCTTGGTGGAATTGTCAATCAATTGTCCTAGCCAACAGATCAGCAAGAATCTGAAAGGCTAACTCCATTCTCATCTGGGGGACTTTAAGTACTTCACAGTTCAGTGATACTAGGATGAAAAGTTTATCAGAGCTGATTCTTTGTAGTATTGTCACTAATTATTAATTAATTCTTGTTACTTGGATCCCTGCTTTCTTCTTTCCCTGCAGATTGCTTTTTATTGATTTTTTTTTAGACTGTTTGAATTATTTCATATCCTCCTAGTAAAGCTGTTTTGCTTCAGTTGGCCAGAGCAAGTTTTGTCATTTGCAAACAAAATGAAGAAATACCCAATGGATGTAGGTACTGTGTTACAGGAAGTCTTGGTTCTGTATAATGGATGCAGCCTAATCCTATGAACACAGCTTCTCTGTGACCTTTCTGATGGGATGCTGAGAATTTAAAGGCAGGGTACAGTGGCTTAGTGCCTTCTTTATTTCAAGTAGCACTAACAGGATAAGTCACATGAAATTTAGCCCTATTCATGGTTGTATAAACTTCAGTCTGGGTTCTGAAGGTGTATCCCCCAGTTGAAATCTAAATAGCAACAATTCTAAATCAATTCATCTTGGAGCTTGAATCTCACAGCTTTTGGCCTCCTCCATGTTTTGTTCTTCTAGCAAAGATTTTGAATGATCTGTGTAGAAGATCCAGGAAGATTGAGAGAGTTTTGAAGTAGTTTGGTAATTGAGGGACACAAAGAGGGGAATCTGGCTATACAAAAGAACGTAGTCCCATCATCCTTGAGTGACTTCCAGGGACCAGACAAGGAACCCCTGTTTTCTTTCCACCCCTCTCCCATTCTCTACCCCTCTCTTCCTCTCCCTGTGTTCCCCTTCCTCAGCCTCCAGCCCTACTCTCTTTCTTGTGCACATATTATACAACTTATTTCCCACCCTATGTATCTCTGTATCTGATATTAAGCAGTATCTTTTTCTATCATGTGATTCAAAGTAAAGACTTCAGAATCAGACATGCTAGAGATTTCATTTCATTTCACCATTGCCACTTTCTAGCTGTGTGACTAGGCACACATTCTTCTCTCAGACTCAACTGTCTTGTCTTCCAAATGGAAGGAATAAAAGTGTTCATGTGAGGCTTATGAAGAATGCACTTGACATAGGGACTAACCCACGGGAAGGGGTGGGGGGCCTAGGCCACAATGGGTGACTAGGCCATGTAGTCATTCATACTAGCTGTATTAATATGAATATTGTTATTTTCCTGTTATTATTTTCTTCTGAAAAGTAAGAAAGTTCCTTCCCACTCATTCTCAGCACTTATTACACTTATCTTTTCCTGACTGCATTCAGTTCTCTTTGTTACTGTATTCAATCCTTTTCCCTTCCTTTCTTTCCCATGATAAGGCCACTCAGAGCAAACTTAAGCTTTGGAATGCTATTTCTGGGAGAACTTTTGAAACAATAGGGAAATATTAGCCTCTAGAAGAATCCTGGTGGATTTCCTGTTACACTAGTTAAAAATAATTTTAGATTATTTTAGTAATACTTTCATAGATGCTTCCCTTAATTCTGAGTCTCACTTCTTAAACTTGAGAATTCAGAAAAAGAGCTATAAAGGAAATTATGAGTACTTATAGTCTAAGTTAGGGTAAAGTTTCAGCATCTCAGAACAAGTGGTAATTATTAATATGACAAGAAGTTTTGAAACTGAGAGCACTATGGGTAAGAGTATACTATGTGTTTATTATAACAATAATATGAGTCGGACTTAAATGATCAAGCATTTTGAAAACACATCGCAGTAATTATTCTATTAAGTAGAGAGTAGTCACAGTTTTTCAATGAGATCATTTAACATAATAGTTGCCTTTAACCCATTTATGCAAGAGGTTGAAATTTTTGGCATGACTTTTTGATAAGCTCCCACCATGGCAGTTTCTGCAGCGGAAAGAAACTCTGTGCACCACGTTGATAACATGTACCCCCAGGAGGAGATAGGTATGAAAATGAGACCTCGACAGAGACCTTGAGCAGTAGGATGTAAATAATTACCACCTCAAAGCCATTCATTAACCAGTTAATTAATCTCTCCCCTTTCTCTTAAATATTTGTTACCATATATATTTGATAAGTTGGTGTTGGGAAAACTTTTATTTTTTTTTTATTCTCTGAGGAATGTGTGAGAAATACTTTTTTGTCTAGTCAAGGCACTCTCAGCTTGGCTGTTTTCCTAGACTCTTGATTCTACTTTAAGATACACATGTATATGTGCCACAAAGCAGAGGATATATTCCTTACAGATGCATTAAACTTGGGAGCTTATCAATAGTTTGGACTTGGAAGTACGGTAGCTCTAACGGGAAACTTTGCTTTGCTGAACCATTAAAGCTCAAGGTTTACGTGTGAAAGCCAACTGCGCTTAATCCACTCCCTCCTGCCATTTCCAGCTGAAGCTTGGAACATGCTCAAAGTCAGGAGCTAAGTGGAAGCAGGGATCTAGTGACTTAAGAGGCTGAAGAGATTTTCTCTGAGTCAAAATTTTTCTCCAGACTGTTGTGGGATTTAACACTGGAGTGTAGCATTTCAATCTTTGTTTAATACGGGGACTTTGAAGGTCTCCACATCCTCTATCTTAGTTCTTTTTCCTTTTTACCATCTATGACAATGAATTCTATCTGATGGTACCCCAGGCACGCTGCCTGATCAGCCTCCTCAAATAATGCTTGATGGTTTCGTTCTCTGGAGTTTGCATTCAGATCTGTTTCACATCAAAATGCATTGGTCTGACTTGTGTAATCCTCTGTAAGCTTGACTAGAGAGCTTGGTTTCTGTTCTTCTCCCTAGGATATTTTCTCTGTGTGTGAGGAGGTGGGGAATATAACTTATCTTACTTTGAAGATGAGAATTAGGGAAATATTGAGGAGACTGGATGACATGAGGAGGCAGAAATAAAAGAAAAATGATATAGAGAAATGGGAAAAATAAATTAGACATAGAAAAGTACATATAAAAAGGGAAAGTAAAATGACTTCACATCTGTGGTTAAGTGTACATCAATTTTTTTAAAAAAAAATTCAGCTTGTTTATAAAACACAGACACATCACGAAGTAGTGACAAATTCTGAGTAGATAAAAAGTATATGCCTCTCTTCCCTTCTCCCCTCACCTATCTTTGTTCCCCTTGGAGGGCTGAGCAAAATTGATGTTCTTTTACTCACCTGCTGGATTATCTTCAAACCACTGAATTTTTTTAAGTCTTAGTTTTCACATCTATAAGATAGGGAAAACACAAGTTACTTATCTCCTAGCATGGCTAAGAGGCTTAAAACCTGTCGTTTGTACAAATGGGTACAGCACAAAGTAAGAGCTCAATGAATATTGGATATTATTATTTTCCTAGCACATACAAATGTACATATTTCACAACAAATGAAAGTGGTGCCACATTATGGATACTGTGATTTCAATTACCATTTTAAAACTAATGCTATGCTGAAAACATTAAAATATTATTTATATATGCATGATTTAAATGCATGCATATGATCACATCATAGTTAACGATGATTTTTAGGCTTTCTTTCTCTCTCTAGGCTTTCTCCATCCATATTCTCGGTCTTAAGAAAATCCACTTAAAGGCTTAGAATGTGTGTGCCTGTATTTTCCTTCATGCTCATATAGTCATAGACAAAACACACATGTATGTTAATATAGTTTTGTCAGTGCTCTATAAAAATAAGAATATAATGTATAAATATATTTTGATAGTATTTTCAAATTATAAGATACCTTTTCCTAAGCCTTTCTTTATTAAGAGGGGCTGGAATACTTGAAATTTGAATTTATTGCAAACATCTTTGCTGCTGGAAGGTGCGGTAGGCAAGTATCCCAACGCCAGTCACTCCCTTTACTCGAGGGAATGTCTATAGTGAGGATTTCTAGGAAAGTTCTTTCCTAATAAATGTAATCAATTTGCCTTGTTGTTGTTCTTCTTCTCCCTTCATCCTTCTTATGAAGGGGAAAGGAAATCTGAAATGGTAACGCCAGTTTTGGATCATGATGAGGCAAATGTAAGGACAAAAAGCTGTATCGTTAGTAGTGACGTAATATAAACATAAGAGGCTGAGGGCTTGATAACATTTTCAGTGGCTGAATTAGTGCCAGAAACTACCGGCCTCTGGATTTAAAAAATAAACCCAGTTTGCTTAAGACACAATCATCTGTGCCATGAAGGCTGTGCTAACCAGTTTGATGAAAATATTTCAAATTGTATATAAAACCAGCACATTGTACCCCATGACTGCATTAATTTACACAGCTATGATTTAATAAAAAAAAAAGACACAATCATCTGGTTTTCTCTTCTTTACAGTCACATACATTCTTTACATGCACACAAATTATTCTACATCGTGTCTTTGCCACCCAAATCTTGTCAAAGTTCTAATTAATTACTTACATGGCAATGTAGTATTTCTTTTTTTTTTTTTTGGCAGGGCTGGGTTTGAACTCACCACCTCCGGCATATGGAGGCAGCACCCTATCCTTTTGAGCCACAGGCGCTGCCCTGGCAATGTAGTATTTCGTGGTGTGGCTGATGATAACTTAGACAGCCTTTCTCCAATCCGTTGATGGTTTTTATCCAGCCTTAGTTTTTTTTTTTTTTCCTACTTTAAACAATATTTTATTAAACACCCTTAAAAATGTATCTTAATGCAGTGGACTTTTACTTTTATGGAACAAATTCCTAGGGGTAGAACTGCTGAGTCAGGGATCTATATCTATTTTTAAAATTTAACTTTAATAAAAATTTCTAGAATTTATTCCAGAAAAGCCAGTAACTACATTTTACCAGCCTTACCAGGCATGTGTAAGAATAACTTTTTTCTTCCCACATTTCCGCCAGAAATAGTTATTTTTTTTTTTCAGGTCTGATGTTCATACAATGATAACTCATTGTTGGATTAGTTTACATTTTCCTGACTACTAGTGATTTTAAGTCTTTTACTATACTTTGTTAATTATTTAGATTTTTTCTTCTTCTTCTTCTTCTTTTTTTTTTAAGAGAGAGAGTTTCACTTTGTCACCCTCAGTAGAGTGTCGTCCAGAGAAGCTGGGACCACATGCGCCCGCCACAATCCCTGGCTATTTTTGGTTGCAGTTTGGCTGGGGCTGGGTTTGAATCTGCTACCCTGGATATAACGGACTGGTGCCCTACTCACTGAGCCACAGGCACTGCCCTAGATGTTTTCTTCTGTCAGTCTGATTCATACTCTTAGGTATTTTGCTCTTGGGAAGTTTCCTTCTTGTACATTTAAGACAGATCAAACAATACTGTAGTCTTCAGTATTAGAATTTGTTAATAGTATCTGCTATGGTGTATGTTTGTATCCCCAAAAGTTCCTATGTTGAAATAGAATCTCCAAGGCGAGGGTATTTGAAGATGGGGTCTTTCAGAGGTGATTAAGTTGTATTAAGAATGGGATTAGTGTCCTTATTAAAGAGCATCTTCACCCTTTCCACCATGTGATTGCACAGTGAAAAGAGGGCCTCCTCTGAACTAGGAAGTGGGCCCTCACCAGACTCCAAACCAGCCAGAATCTTGATTTTGGACTTTTCAGACTTTAGAACTGTAAGAAAAACATTTCTTGAATTGTTGTTTATAAGTCACCTGGTCAATGGTATCTTGAGATAGCAAGCTGAATGGACAATGTCTTTTGCTATAAATATTTGAACTTTTATGTGGTTAAATATGCTTTTTAAAACACCTTATTGTTTTGTCCTAGATGAAAGAATCTGCTTTACTCTGACTGATATTATCATGAAGTCACCTAATTTTCCTTGCATGATTTATGTTTGTCTGCTCTACTTTTACTTTGTACTGTGCAAGTTAGGGGTTCCTTTTGTCGTCATCCTGATGGATAGCCAATTGTGCCAACTCCATTCAAAAAAAATCCTTGATGCTTCTCATATGTTGTATCCTCATATCTCCTGAATACTACATTGCTACCTGGATAAAATTCTTTAGAAGTATTGCCAGATTTTATTTTGTAAATATAATCAGAGGTGTGATTAGTCTTTTTTACTATGTATGAGATTTGGGTATTAAATGTATGCTGGCATTATATAATAAACTTGGAATCTCCATCTTTGAATTCTTAATAAACTAGAGGAGTTTAAGTAACACTAAGATTGTTTTTTCATTAAAGGTTAGATACATTTAGGCGTAATCCCTCCCAGTTCTGATTACGCTTTCAATGACCTTCTCAATGTATTCTATGACAATTGTCTGTCCAAAATTTATATTGCTTCTTGGGATAACCATGGTAATTTATATTTGGCTGGGAAATTATACATACCCTCTAGGTTTTCACATGGATTGTCATATATTTGCCTATCATTTGTTTCTCTTATAATCCTTTTTTAATTAAAAACATTTTTAAATGTTATTATTTTTTTTTTTCAGAGACAAGGTCTCACTTTGTTGTTAGGTTGGATTGTCGTTGTGTGATCATAGGTCACGAAAGCCCCAGACTTCTGGGCTCAAGAGATACTCCCACTTGAGCCTCCCAAGCATGAGCCACCACACTTTGCCTACTCATAATCTTTTGGGTTGTATTTTTTATATCTCTCCTGTGCCTTTGTTTAAATTTTCCTTTTAATTCCTAATCATTTATGTATGGGTGCAGGTATATTTATTCCACTCCCTCCCCATGAGATTAGTTTATTTATTTATTTATTTTTTAGAGACAAAGTCTTACTTTGTCACCCTCGGTTGAGTGTTGTGGCATCACACAGCTCACAGCAGCCTCAAACTCCTGGGCTTAGGCGATTCTCTTGCCTCAGCCTCCCGAGTAGCTGGGACTATAGACACCTGCCACAATGCCTGGCTATTTTTTTGTTGCAATTTGGCCAGGGGCGGGTTTGAACCCTCCACCCTTGTTATATGAGGCTGGCACCCTACCCACTGAGCCACAGGCGCCTTTTCCTACAAATTTTTGTTCTTATTTGCCTCAAGTGTTTTCCTAATGAATGTCACCTTTTTAGTTTATATTATTTTATTTTATAGTTAGTTTTATACTTATAGAAGCTGAATTCTAAGTTCTTTTATTTCATACCTTTATTCTTTAGTGATGAATGCATTAAAGATAATTATTTTCTTTTCAGTAGAGGTTTTAATTCACCATCTAGATTTTAGTGTAATGTTACTCTTTTTTTTAGTTTGTAATATTCTTTTCATCTGAGAGTCAGCCAGGAATTTCTTATGATATTAATTATCAAAATATATAGCCTATGATATATATGTTATTTATTTAATTACATAATTATTTTGAAATTTTAAAGGTTTACTTTGAGGAAAGCACAATTTTTTTTTTTACTTTTCCCTACCCCCCAGCACAAATTTTATTTTTTAAAAATATTGTATAGGAAATAAAAATATATTCCTATTTAAATCCACATCAAGGGATATAAGGTATTCCATATGATCTCTTATAACCATTATTACTCATGGATTAAACTGTATTTAGGTGTAAGTTATGTACAATAAGTTGCATATATTTCTTTTCTTTTCTTTTTTTTTGGGGGGGGAGACAGAGTCTTACAATGTTACCCTTAGTAGAGTACTATGGTGTCATAGCTCACAGCAACCTCAAACTCTTGGGCTTAATCAACTGTCTTGCTTCAGCCTCCCAAGTAGCTGTGACTACAGGCGCCACTACAATGCCCAGCTATTTTTTGTTGTGGTTATCATTGTTGATTTTAGCTGGCCAGGGCTGGGTTCGAATCTGCCCTACGCACTGAGCTATGAGCACCACCCAGTTGCATATATTTCAATGTGGAGTTTTGTGAATTTTGACAGATATAAACCACCCTCCACCACAATTGAGATACTGATCATTTCCTGCACTCCCGAAAGGTCCCATCCACAATCATTAACCTTCTTTCTGTCATAAAATTGTATATAAAAGACTTTTTATATAAATGGAATCCTGGGGTATGCACTCCTTTAAAATTTAGATCCTTTTATGTGGAATAATAAATTTGAGATTCATTCATACTGTTTATTACCTGTGCCATGTTGCCGTAAGGGTGTTGCCGTTAGGGTCTCACAGAAAAGCCATGTCGCGGAGAATAAGCACACTTATTGAAATCGTTTTAAATAAAGGTGACCATCTGCTTGCTCAGGCAAAATGGCCAGCCTTCTTTATTTGCTATTTGTTTATATAGGCAATCTTGTGCATGCGCACTATACAGCAATGACCTCATTAACATTCATTACAATCCCTCTGCAGATGCATGTTGGACATCAGTGACTTTATTAATCCATTTAAACATATTATGACCACCTGCCCTGTAAGTAGCTCCTCCCTGGTGATCTGATAATCCACCCAACATATACCTTTAAGCATAACCCTTTCAAAATAACCTGGTTTAACATAATTTAATGAAGAACATGTTGTCTGTTATTACTTTCTTTGATCTTATTTGATGAAGCCTGAGGCTACTGGGGAAAGAGACGATTTGAATGTCTGTTCTACTGACTATGCCATTTGGAGGCAGGTACTTCAAATCTTTAAGCAAAGTATAGAGAAACTTCTTGAGCATATAGGAATTTGTGTGCAAACCTCTTCTCCCCTGTAGGCCTTAAGTCAGGGGGTTTTTGCTGGAGACTTTTATAAGGAATTCTCAGGCTGGACTTCTCAAAAGCCTTTCATGAGCCCAGGTTTCATCTGTGCCATAGATACCTGTATGCATTTGGGTAAATTCCTCTTCTCTTGAGGTCCCTAGCACATTTCTATTCCCAAACCCATCAGCAAGTGAACTTCATCACTTACCACAGATCAGAAAAGGTTCCATTCCTGGAACCATCAGCAAGTGACCTTTGTCACTCACCACAGATCAGGAAAGGTTACTGAAGGGTATCTGGCCAGTTTTCCAAACGGCTTTTTCATTGGCCTTATAAAGTCAACCTTAATTCCTTAACGCAGTCTGGAAATGCTATTCTAGTCAAAGCCTTGGTCATGTTAGGCTCGCAGCTAACCTGGCAACATGGGATTCTGCCTCAGTTTCTTACAAGTATGCCTGCAGAAAGTCTTTTCACTGCTCTCTCTCAAACAGCTTTTTTGGCCAGAGGCATATAGGTGTTTTGCCTATATGCCAGTTGTTTTTATTGTTGAAGAATGTTCCATTATATGGAAATTTGACATTTTATCTACTCATTTGTTCAAAGACATCTTAGTTTTATCCAGTTTTTAGCAATAACAAATCAACTGGCTATGAGCATTAATGTACAATGTTTAGTGTGAACATATTTTCATCGCAGTTAGCTAAATATTTAGGACTAAAATGACTGGGCTCTGTGGTACATTTACATTTAACTTTTTTTTTTTGAGACAGAGCCTCAAGCTGTCCCCCTGGGTAGAGTGCTGTGGCATCACAGCTCACAGCAACCTCCAACTCCTGGGCTCAAGTGAGTCTCCTGCCTCTACCTCCCAAGTAACTAGGACCACAGGCGCCTGCCACAATGCCTGGCTATTTTTTTTGGTTGCAGCCATCATTGTTGTTTGGCGGGCCAAAGCTGGATTCGAACCCACCACTTTAGGTGTGTGTGGCTGGCGCCTTAGCCACTTGAGCCACAGGCGCCAAGCCTACATTTAACTTTTTTAGGAGACTGCCAAATTGACATAAGTGGTTGCACCACTTATAACAGCTGCTGACCAGCTGTTATAAGACTTCCATTTGTTCCACATTCTTAACCAGCATGTGATATTATCTGCCTTTTTAGCTAATCTAATGGCTATGTATTAATATTTTTATTTCAGCTGCCACTTCTTTGATGACCAATGATATTAGGCTTTTTTAATGTATTTTTTAAACAATACTATATAGTCTTTTGGGAAACAGGTGTTTACAATATTTGCCCATTTATTATTGAGTGGTTTTTTGCTTTACCAAAATGCAAGTTCTTTCTCTGTATTCTTGTTACAAGTCTCTTGCCTGATATATGTATAGAAAGTATATTCTCCTAGTCTGTGGATTCACTTTTTATTTCCTTAATGGTGAATTTCAAAGAAAAAAATGTTTCTACTGTGGATAAAGCCTCGACTGTAATTTAATTTTTTAAAGACATTGTATATTTTGTGTTTTAGCTAAGAAATCTTTACCTAACCAAAGTTAGTACAGATTTTCTTCAGGGTTTATTTTTAGCAGTCTCCCATTTTTAGTTTTCTTAGTTCTACAATCTATTTTGAGTTAACAGCTTATATGGTGTCTTTTGATTTTTGTCAAAAAAGCACTACTTTCAGATTCTCCATGCCAAAAATTTCCAATCAGAGCATACTTGATGCCTCTCCTTCTTTCCACTATAAAGCTCTTAAACTCCCTTGCTGCCTTCAAGTTTCTGCCAGATTCAGGTAGTAGTGCTGTCTCCCTCGCTATAGTAAGACCTGAGTAAACAGGTTTTGCTTATTCATCTGGGTGGTCCTCACTTATTTTCACATAAGTTTTAAAATAAGATAGGATGGGTCTTACAACTTTGTTGTTAGAATTTTCACTAATTATCCCGAAGGATTTACATTACATTTCTGTATAAATTTTAGAATCAGCTTTACAACTTCGATGGAAACCATGTTGGAATTTTCCTTAGGAATGCATTAGATTTATAGGTCTTTGGTTTTTGTTTTATTTTTGCCTTTTCTTTTCTTTCTTTTTTTTTTTTTCTTTTTTTCTTTGAGACAGAGCCTCAAGCTGTCCCCCTGGGTAGAGTGCCGTGGCATTACAGCTCACAGCAACCTCCAACTCCTGGGCTCAAGCGAGTCTCCTGCTTCCGCCTCCCAAGTAACTGGGACCACAGGCGCCCGCCACAATGCCCGGCCATTTTTTGGTTGGTTGCAGCCGTCACTGTTTGGCGGGTCCGGGCTGGGGACTCGAACCTGCCACCCTAGGTGCACGTGGCTGGCGCCTTAGCCGGTTGAGCCACAGGTGCCAAGCCTGCCTTGTCTTTTCTTTATGGAGCTTCTTTCATTTGTATCTTAAATCTCTCACAGTCATCATCCTCCAATTCATTTTCATCTTTTTTTGCCTGGTGATTTTTACCATTCTATGAATTTTTTCATACTTTGAAAAGTTTTTTTATTTTACAGACCACTAATTCAGGTCTCAGCAGTGATCTTAAACATACTCTCCCTTATTTAATGGACTAAGTAGTTTCTCTGGAAACCATATCTTATTTCTGGGGAGTTTTGGGGGGGGTTGGAAATAGAAGGTGGAGGGAGTATATACAGATGTCTGTAAGATCTCTTATTATTTTACTTTTCAAATTTTCACATGTTTCTCAAGCATATATTAAAGACTGGTTTTTGATTGCCCTACCTCTCTCTCTCTCTCTGGCTTTTATGCTGCTGTGAGTATTGTTAACCTGGAGTACAGCTCTCTACTCCTGTCTCCTGTACTCACCCAGCCTTTAGGGTAGGAGCACCTCACTCACCTTTTAAAGATTGTCCCAGATCTGTGGGAACCATGGGGATCTGGAACTCACTGGGGCTACTATTCCATCCACAGATATCGACAGGCCAGCAACTATTGCCAAGACCCACATTTTGGTTAAGATCCTTGACCTGCTTTCTAACAGCTGGTCTTGCTTTTCAAATGTCTTCCTAATCCACGGCCAAGAAAGCCCCTCCCAGATTCTTTTTCCCAGGACTCCTACAAATTTGCACTCGGATGCCAGAGACCGTAGGCTTTGATTTAAAGGAAATGAAAAGATTTGAATTGAGATGGAGGGAGTCACAGAATTATATTCAAGTCACCATTTTTCTGGTATGGCCATTTTCCTGGGTTATCTTCCCAATTCAGTACTTAGAGAAATATCCCCTTTTAAGTGCTACAGAGAAACAGAGTCAATTTTAGATTAGAATGTAACTTACAGGTCATCTAGCCCAATGCCTCTTCTTATGGATGAGTCCATTTCCTGTAAGGCATCTTTGACAGGTAGTAGTCCAGCTCTGTTTAATCTCCAGGGATTGTGAGCTGGCTACCTCTTTAGAGCATCCTTTCTCAAACCACCCCCAACTCTGACTGTCTCAAGTATTGTCTTTATTTCTTTCCCTTGCAACTCTGCAAATGTTACCTACAGCTTATGGATAGTTGGATAGTCTTTTTCTTCCCCCCCCCCACCCTTTGGTCATTTTCCTGCTCACAGAATTTGCTATAAGTTTAAGACGAGGAAAAGAACATTTATAAAATAATCAGCTTTCTAACTCCAGGATTCACTTAGATAAGTTTTTTATTTTTAAAGAAGATTGAAGTAACTTATTTAAATGAGGATTTTAGATACATCTTTTCTTACAACAACCCACTATATTATTTTTTTTCTCTTTACTTAAAGTACCACTTTTTTTCCTCCAACATGGAAATGAGCTTCATAGTTTTGTTCTAATTATGAAAATGATTCAAGATTATTGGGAAAAATTGTAAATAGAAAGAATATTATAAGAAACTAAAGAAAACCCTACCAATTTCAGCATTCTTAAATGACCCTTCCCCAAATATTTCTCTGGGTGCTTATAATTTTACTTTGGTATTAGCATATTGTGCATGTTTATAATTTTCCCCTTTTGTTTAACAAGATTCCTTTAATTGGTTGCTCTGTAGTTTTTTCAGTGTCTTCCCTTGTATGCATGAGGTATGATGTATTTACTTGATGTTTTGACTAATGGTAGACGTGTTTGGTGGTCATTCACTCTAGATGAACAAATAATGCTTCTCTAAAGTTTTCTATCCACTTATCTGATTGTCCCATTAAATTGCTGACATTGAGAAGCACCAAATCATAGCATAAATCCATTTAAAATGTTCACACATAATGACAGACTTTCCTTCAGAAAAGTAATATTAATTTATGTGTTCGACACAGGGCATTGTTGATCTATTTCAGCCTTGTCAATTAGAACACTGACAAATTATGTTTTCTTAAAATCTTAAATTATTTTTTCTAGTTATTATAGTTTTTATATCCTTTTAGATAAAGCTTAGAAGAGCTTTATTAAGTTCTGAAAAAAGGCTTGGCGCCTGTGGCTCAAGCGGCTAAGGCACCAGCCACATACACCTAAGGTGGCGGGTTCGAATCCCCAGCCCGGGTCCGCCAAACAACAATGATGGCTGCAACCAAAAATGGCCAGGCGTTGTGGCAGGCGCCTGTGATCCCAGCTACTTGGGAGGCTGAGGCAGGAGACTCGCTTGAGCCCAGGAGTTGGAGGTTGCTGTGAGCGTGATGCCATGGCAGTCTACCCAGGGGGATAGCTTGAGGCTCCATCTCAAAAAAAAAAAAAAAAAAAAAAGCTCTGAAAAAAATCTTAATAGGG
>CAUYTI010144571.1:0-13132 GCA_963575145.1 Galago senegalensis
AGTCCCAAATCGCCCTTTCCTGTGCCCTTTTAAGGTTGATGCAGTGCTTTAAGAGGCTAACACAGAAGGGTAAAGTAAATCTCCATAAAACCCAGAGAAGAGATTTTTAAAACTCCTCTTTGGATCCTGTCTGGAGTCACAATTCATTACCATTTAAGCATCTTTGTGATTTTTAAAAAATATAGTTAATAGAACAAGAGATACATGGAAGTTTTCTTGGTTTAAAAGGTCGTTTTGAAACTTTTCTCCCCCTTCTTTTAATAGGTCGAAAACTACAGGCACAAGCTATGGAAGCTGGGATGCTCTGGTGTTGGTATTTCCCCTGACTTAAACCAACTGTCACTCTGTATAGTTATAATAAGAAAGTGCAATAAGCTCAAATACAGAAGGTGCCAAAAAGATGTATGCGTATTTTAAGAGATGTAATCTAGGTAGTACTTGGCCTTCTCAGTCACCATTTACGAATGTAATTACAGTAGCAACGTGTAGTATGACATTAGCTTAAACGATGGTGCTGATCAAGTGATTGCCAGCGCCAGTCACCATGCGACAGGCAGGACAGTCAAAGAAAATGGCGGAGTCGCGGTTGTCGTTCGAGGAGCGCAAGACTATTTTGAAGTGGTATTTGAAATTCGAGAACATTGTGGAAGTGCAGCGACAGTGGAGGCGTGAGTACGCAACAGACCCCCCAACACGCCTGACAATTGCGCGCATTCGCGATAAGTTTGAGACCCACGGCACGGTGTGCGACGTGCACAAGGGCAGGTCCGGGAGGCCTCGCACGGCCACAAGTCCCGCTGTGTCCGCGATGGTGCTGGAGCAGTTCACGCGCTCACCGCAGAAGTCCACCAAGCAGTGTGCACGTGAGACCGGGATCAGCAGGACGAGCATACGACGCATTCTTAAGACAGCAAAGTGGGAAGTTTTTGTCCCGAGATTGTTACATTCCCTGAATGAAGACGACCCTGATCGTAGGGTGCAATACTGTGAGTGGTTCCAAAACATGGTACAAGTGGATGAGGAGTTTGTGGGGAAAATGGTTTGGTCTGATGAAGCACAGTTTAAACTAAACGGAACAGTCAACCGACATAATTGCGTGTATTGGGCTCCAGAAATTCCACGTGTGGAAAAAGATGTCCATATACTGAGTCTCAATGTCTGGTGTGGACTGTCATTGAGGGGACTCATTGGGCCATTCTTTTCTGAAGGTCCTATTACTGGTCCAGTATACCTAGACATGCTGCGTACATCCATTTTGCCTGCAATTCGGGCACTTTTCGGGGATGATATGTTTTACTTCCAACAAGACGGTGCCCCACCGCACTTCCACCCGGACGTGAGAGCTTACCTTGACGAGAACTTGCCAGGACAATGGGTAGGACGCAGAGGCGTGGTTGAGTTTCCCCCACGGTCTCCTGACCTAACACCCCTAGACTTCTACCTGTGGGGCACCTTACAGGATGCGGTGTACCACAGAAAACCGGCTACGCTGGTGGAACTTCGGGAAGAAATTGAAAGAGTGTGTGCAGCGATACAAGCGGACACTTTGGTCAGCGTGGCTCAGGCAGTAGTTCTCCGAAATCAGAAGTGTCTGGACGTTGATGGTAACCACTTTGAGCACCTCTTGTAATTGCAGAAGGCAGATGTGACTTGTGTTTATTATCTTTTGTGATGAGTATAGAGTCAGTATTACAACTTCAGTAGTTTTTGCTTTTCTTAAAGTATGTATATGCTTTTTGGCACCTTCTGTATTTTTCCTAACTTCTAGCAAACACGTGTCCATGCACTGACGTAGAGTTAAAGAAATGAGACAGTGCTGGTGTTGACAGGGCAGTATAATAGATGCTCCATGTTCATCTTTTCATTTAATTCTCACACACTTGGTATACTGTTCTCCCATTTTACAGATGAAGAAATGCGTTAGGTAGTACTTCAAGTTCCATTATGTATTAGTAGCTCTGAACAAGAAGCCATGTGTGTAACTTTTAGGCAAGATGACTAAGTCACCGATGTCTTGAGATTTGATGTCATGGTGTAACAGGCCAGTTGGAAGAAAGGCCCATGGTAGAGGTGGTAAGAATATCTTTTTTTTTTTTTTTTGAGACAGTTTTACTTTGTTGCCCCTCAGTAGAATGCTGTGGTGTCATAGCTCATAGCAACCTCAAACTCTTGGGCTCAAGCAATCCTCTTGCCTCAGCCTCTGCCTGAGTAGCTGGGACTATAGGTGCACAGCTTCTGGCTTGTTATCTCACTCTTGCCCAGGCTGGTCTTGAACTCCTGAGCTAGAGTGATCCATCTGCCTCATTCTCCCAGAGTGCTAGGGTTACAGGCGTGAGCCACTGCATAAATTCTTAATAGTATTTAATTACGTTGAACCTAGAGAAGGTTCTCAAAATTTGACACAAGCATCTGTCCATGTATAAGGTGTTTTTGGCATGTGTATCCTAATGAGGTGTAAATGCCAACTTAATAGGAAAGTATTGGAGGTGATAGGGGAAGTTTTCATATGGGAGGAAACGACAGTCTAAGTCTAGCACGATGCATGGAGCTGTACATGCCAGGACAAGTCCATTCTTATTAACTAATCTGCATGTCTAGCAACTGAGATCCTCATTTAAAAGCATGTAAGTCAGTTAAAAGTTAACTGATTTTCCAGAGTCTTTAAATAAAGATATTTAATATTCACCTTGGAGTCATTCTTAATGTTTAATTCATAGATTTGTCATGGTCTTAACATCTAAACTTGATTTCTTTTTTTTTGAGACAGTCTCACTATGTCACCCTGGGTAGAGTGCCTGACATCACAGCTCACAGCAACCTCAAACTTTTGGGCTTAAGTGATTCTATTGCCTCAGGCTCCCAAGTAGCTGGGAGTACAGGATCCGCCCCTACATCCAGCTATTTTTTGTTGCAATTGTCAATGTTGTTTAGTGAACCTGCCAGACTCAGTGTATGTGTCTGGCTCCGTAACCACTGCTATAGGTGCCAGGCCTTGATTTCTTTTTATATTCCATATTGTTCAGCCTCATAAGTTCTTCAGGTAATGTATCCAATAGTGTTAGTTTACCAATATTGCTGGGGTGGGGGAAGTACATGTGTATGCAGTGAGTGGAGCCATTTATAATTGGAGGTAGGGGAACTGAGGGAGGTGACACAGCTCTGTTCAAGCCCTCAAGGGAAGGTTGGTGTGTTTAAGGGTTTGGAGGGAAAGCAAGGTGAAGCTTCCCTTAAGAGGAGGAGAATTTCTTGTGTCCCTAAACTGGTAAAATGGCAACTTGCTTTCTGGGCCTCCCAGGCCTCTGAACTCCCTGCTGCCATGTTCATTCCTGTTCTCAACCTAACTTCTCGGACCCCATCAGGCCTTCCCCTCCTCAATTTCTTTTTAATTTTTAATTTTTTGAGATAGTCTTACTTTTTGTCACCCTCAGTAAAGTGCCATGTGGCATAGTTCATAGCAACCTCAGACTCATTAGACTCAAGTGATCCTCCCAAGTACCTGGAACTACGGGTACCTGCCACAGAGCCTGGCTATTTTTAGAGATGGGGTCTCAGTCTTGCTCAGGCTTATCAGGAACTTCCGACCTCAAGTAATCCACTCGCCTCTGCCTCTTCTCACTTTCTTCATCACTCTAGTCCAGGGTCCTCAGATTTTTTAAACCGGACGTTCCCTGTCCCTCAGACCATTGGAGGGCCAGACTGCAGGCCTTGGGATGAGTAGGCTGCTAAGCAGGACAAGCAGCAGCACAAAAACACTGGGCAGGTTGGATAAATGTCCTTGGTGGGCCATTGTCTGCTCTAGTCGGTTTCTAGCAGGTGGAACTATACCTTGTACAGTCCCAGGTCTCCTTGCCTAACTGCTGCTCCATTCTATAGGCCTTGGACCTTTAGAGCTAAAGTCTCTTGATTTTCACCATATTCATAGAGTCCAGTCAAGTAGCTGGCATATTGTAGGTTCTCAAATCCATCACAACTAGTACAAGGAACAGCTTCATTTATAATTAATACCAATAATTGTTCTGTTGAGTTGGGTTACGTATGGATTTCAAATGAGTGACTCAGTCACCTACTTAAGGGGCAGCATGGTGTTGAGAACCTTGGTTGAAATTCCTACTGTGTTTCATCTTAGTTCCTTAGCCTTAGATTGTATGAGCTGATTATCATAATAGCAGTTAAGCTGAAAACGAGTTGTGCATGGAAATCTCACTACCTGGTGAGTAGTAAGAACTAAGTCAATGCTACTGGGTGGAAGTACTGCTCAATCGTTTTTTTAATACTGTGTGATCATCAATATGAGAACAAATGACAATATAGATTTTAGGTAGTGCTTGAATAGCTTTAATGTTCTTTTAATAATAAAGCATCTAACTGTGGCCCAAGTACTTTTCTAGGTATTGTGAACAAAGTGTACACACTTTGGATGTGGTTGGCTGTCGCCATGTAACTGTCGCATTGCAAGTACTTAATAGCTGCATGTGGCTAGAAGCAGCACAGATATAGAACATTTCCATGTCATTTATACATTCCTAATGGAATGTAACCAAGAAACATTTCTTGGTTTTTTTTGGGTAGCTGAGATGAATTGATAGAGACTGCTGGTGTAAAAGGGCTGGGAGGTCGCGTGAGGAAAAATAAAGTGTAGCAGTGGTGGGGAAGGAGATATTATAACAAAAAGCCGATACAAGGCAGCTTCCTCAGATGGTAAGTAGGTATTGTCAACAGACCGCTCCATGTTTCACTCTGGAGTCCTAATACTCTGAGTCACTTGGGCTGAGACTCAGAATCTGTCACAGGTCACTTGTCACTACGTATGATGAGGGGTAGCACAGATGAAACAGGTGCCTTGGTGCAAAGTTCATTGGCAGAACTGTCACGCTGCGCGATGCAACCACCTTGTTTTTCAGAAAAAATCTGCCAGACAGGACTTAAAGGTATCAGGTCCTAATCTCTGAAACTGTTAATGCTAACCTCATTTGCAGATTAAGGGTCTGGAGGGATTACTTTGGATAATCTTAAGAGGTGGAGTGATGCAGCCCCCAGGAGCTGGAAGCTGCGGAGCCTCCTGGGGGAGGATACATTTGCTGTGGCCCAGTGAGAACGACTTCTGGACTCAAGAATTGACAATGCATTTGTTATGGTAAACCACCAAGTTTGTGGTAATCGGTTACCACAACCACCGCTAACTAATACAAGTACTAAAGCTTAAGGTCAAATAATAAATAGCTGGCCTAGGGCCTCACCACCTTAGCCTGCCTGTTAGTGTCTAGTGGGAGCATGGGAGTAAATCCATTATCCAATTTTGAAAATTTCATAAATAGGGCAATGGATTTAAGATTTAGATTTTAATCATGAGAGACCTGAGTATATGACTAAAATAAGCACAAAAACTAAAGGTCAGTTTGTGCTTTATTGACATGTCATTTACAAATACCTAATAACTATCATTTATGTAGTGTAAGACACCAAGTTTAAAAAATCCCCTAACTGGAACAAATTAAAACAATAGAAAAAAATACTTGCTAGTTATTATCAATGTTCCCTGTTTGCTGTGTTCCAGAAGGAATAGAAATGTAAAAATTTTCTATGGACAACCTTAGTCAGTTTGGGCTCATGTTCTCAGAAATGTAAACTTGAATCCCTGGCAGGCTTTACAAATAGTATAAATAACAAAACTAGTCTCAGGGTCAGCTACCACAGGGCTTGGACTTTACATTGCGATTTTAATTTTGGTGTATCTAGGTTGCAATAATATTAATAACGGGAGACCACATGTGTCATACTAGAGACAGGAAAGGAAGTGGGGCAAAGAACCCAGGTTTCTGAAGGAAGGAATAGCACATGTTTTAAATAGCTCCTTAAATAGATTAAGGGATAAAAATATCTGAAATCCTTTTTCTTGCATTGTTTTCTGGATTACCAAAATTTCTTTTATGTGAAACCATTTTGACCTATTGTGTATAAAATACCTTATCCTTATCTAGCAACGGACCTGTATTGCTAATGTTTTTTTTTTATTAAAGTGTTTCAGCAAAACCATCGTTAATTGGACCATGATGTACTTGATGGTATTTGTGGGCTCATGAATATTCAAGGAAGCCTACCCTTTAGTGAGCACTATTAAAGCTGAAACTTAGAATAAAACTGGCCACACTCAGTAACACACATGGAAAATGTAAAGATAAAAATTCAGTTCTCGTTTGATGAAAAGATTTTATTTGTTGTTTATGTGTTAATTGCATGTACAGAATCTCATTCTCATGGTGAGAGAAGGTAGATCAAACAACCCATTTGCCTTCATACCAACTCCCTGACCTGAACAGTTTATACATGAAAATCCATTTAAAATTGAAATTTAGATTACATAAAGGATACAAAGTATTGTGAGATTCTGACCACGGTCAGGCTCTGATTTTTTGTAGGGTGGGAGGAGTAAAAGGGAAGAGTTATGTTTTTAAACTGCCCACCATTCCTCATTGCCCTGAAATACTCTAATTATACTCAAGCAGTACTATCCCCTAAAAAGAACGAAATGTAAAAATCATATATCCTAATAACATGTAAATTGCCAGATGTCTTGGCTGTGTATTTAGAATGAGCTAGTTTGGAATTATGATTTTTCTATTGATGCTGATTGATAGGGAAACTCAAAGGCAAGATACCCAAATAGTCCATTCCCAAATACATAACAGGAAAATGCATCCTGTTGTCTCCAGCCTGTCTCATACGATATATATGGTTGGGTTTCCAGGAATCCATAAGTATTGCTCCCAAATTCATCCTGCAGATACTACCTCGTTAATTATCTTAAAACAAACACACATTGAAAAATACCACCTTGAGAGCTTTGAACACATATTTATTTCACAAAGTTTGAAAAGGTTTTCACAAATTTCAATTGTACCACAGATGTTGGAATAAAAATTAAAACAAGATTTTCAACAATTACATATGAGTTTAGATTGTATGTATTGAGTGGGTTTTTATTGTGTTGAAATATATATAACAAAATTTATTTTTTAACCATTTTTATGTGTGCAATTGAGTGGCAGTAATTATATTCACAGTGTTGTGCAGCCATCACTACCCATTTCCAGAACTTTTCCATCATTCCCCCCAAATTCTTCACCCATTAAGCAGTAACTCCCAATTCTCCCCTCTCCCCAGCCTGTAGAAAGCCTCTACTCTGCTTTCTGTCTCTGAATTTGACTAAGTACCTCATATGTTTGTCCTAGCTGGCTTATTTCTTAGCATAATGTTCTCAAGGCTCATCATCCAGATTGTAGAAGGTAATCAACATTTCATTCCCTTCTAGGATGAGTAATATTCCAAGGTATGGAATGTTTTATTTATCCAACCATGTATTGATGGACATGTGGCTGGTTTCCTCTCTGTTAGCAACTGTGACTGTTGTTGCTGTAAGCGTTGGTATACAAGTACCACCTGTCTGAATCCTTGCTCTCTAATCTTTGGGGTTTATACTTAGAAGTGAGATTGCTAGATCTGGGAATTCTAGTTTTAATTTTTTGAGGAACCATTATACTGTTGTCCAGAGTGGCTACACCATTTCACATGCCAGAAATGCACACCTGATCCATTCGCCATATCCTCATGAACACTTGTTATTTATTTTTCTATGAACACTCCCGACTGTACGTGAAGAGTCAGGCGTCTACAGTGTTAGGGATACTCTTTCCAGTTGCACAAGTCTTTTTGTTTTTGTTTTTTTCCAGCGCTTTTCTTTCAATGCAGACATAGACCCAGGCTCAGGACTTACACTGTTAAGCATAAAGTAGTTTAAGATGATTTTGAGTAATGTACCAAACGCAAGAATTCGACATATTTTGACATATTCCTTTCCTGGAGGAATCTACATTATTTTATTGTGGAGTTGACAGGGCTGCTTTTAAGTGTTTCATTAGAAAAGCACTTCAAAACGTAAATGTGAACGTATCCCACTTGAAGTACGTTTAAAGTTAGCAGAAAAATCTGAGCTAGAGACCAGCTGGGAACAACAGGCCCTCCCCATTTAACTAAGGCAGCTATTCCCCCAAAGCATGGTAACACAGCGTACTGCGCCCCCTTCAAGTACGTTAAGGATAGGACCCCAAACTCGCCCACTATTCTTAATGCAGACGTCCCCTTCAAGATTGCAAATCCTTCATCACTGACGAGGCTGCGATTTACAACCACGGGTTCCTTCTGCAGAAAGCTCTGGCCTTTAAAGCCTTAGCTCCAGCCACCGGGAGAGCTCCACGCCGAGGCCGCGCCTCGCCTCCGCCTCGGCACCGCTGGTCCTCAGACTTCTTGACCGCGCCCACCTCCCCTTGATGCCCCTCAGCTAAAGGCCGGGAGCAAGCAAAGGACTCCGGGTACCCAAGGCTCGCTAGGTGAAGCGGGACCGAGCGACCAAGGTCACGACCAACACCTGCACCGGGGTAGGTTCCTGACCCGCCCCTCCCAGGCTTCGAGAAAGCCGCGGATGCGTCTGCCAATCACGGGGGGGGGGGGCGGCCCTGCGAGCATGCAATTGGTTAAACACAAAAAAGCTCTCGTTCTATTGGTCTCCTTTCAGGCCCTCACTCCACCCCTCGGTCTGAGACCACGCCCCTTCACGGCTAAAACCTGAGCTGAATAGAGTCCTGGCGGCTCACCTCTGGGAACTTTAAGTGGAGCAACAAAAATTTTCATAGAACGCAAAAATAGTATTGTAATATGTATTTTTTAAATTTCAACATAAGTACAATTTACAAATATAATACGTTAAAAAAATTATGTATAGGGCGGTGCCTGTGGCTCAAAAGAGGTGGGAGCGGGTCCACCTGTACGACCTTGCCCAGGAGGGGAGTAGGGAGTTCACATTAGCCTTTTCATTCCCAAATGGAGTTACATTAACCTCTTCATTCCCAAATGGAGTTACATTAACCTTTTCAGCAGCCGTATATTCCCTTCCGGTTGTCCCGCCCTTCCCTAGATTGTCGTGCATTCTTTCTAAAAATCGGGACTTTTTAAAAAATGCCACTGGTCGCGAGACAAATTGTTTAAAATTGGGACATCTGGTCACCTTACTTTAGCCCATTAGAAGACCGGGTTCTGGCACATCCTGGCGCATTCCTAATGTCAGCCTCGTACCCTGTGTCCAATCCCGACCAGTCCTATGCAGAGAGAAGGAAGGGTCGCGTGGGCCTTGCCAAATCAAGGTGTTTCTCTTAGAGCTTTCTAATCGAACATTTATGTGTAGCTCTGTATAATATAGTGACCACTATTTTTTTTTTTTTGAACAATCACTAAATCCCTCTCCCTTAACCCCAATGAAGTAGGTACTGTTAATGTTGCGGGAAAACGAGGCCCGATGGAGAGAACGAACACCCAAACACTGTGTTTAGGAGGAAAAAGGCTTTATTCACCCAGCGGAGCTGCAGCAAATCTAAACATCTCATCATGGCCGAGCTCCCACCTAGCTTGGTCTTTCCCTTTTTATCTTCAGTCAAAAAGTTCCAACCTGTGAGTACCTTTCTCACTGGTCAATTTGAATTAAGCAGAAGAAGCTGCTCCAGTCTACTCAGAACTACAAGATTTCACAGAAGTGGAAATTTCCATGTCTCAGGAAGTTAAGTCTACAAATTCCTAAGAGCTGAGTCACCATGGAGAGGACCTGCATGCATATCCCTGGGGTCTCCTTGAGAAGACCTCTGTTGTCCTACTTTACCCTTCCAGGGTACCCTCTCTCAGTATCATCCCCATGTTTCAAGGAAGGAAAGATCTGCCCATGACCTTTGCTTTCTAGATAGCAATTGTGCCTTGTCCTTCTCATTCCTAGTGCCCTTGAATTCAGGCCTTCATAATTACTTGCCTAGATTACTTCTACAAATAGCTCCTAACTCCTCTCCTGGCTTTTCTCTACAAAGCCCAGGATTAATCTTCCTAATGCACATGTGATCAGATCTCTCAAATCCTTCTCACATCTTGCAGACGCCAGGTCCTTCTGTGTGGCCCTTTGTTGCCTCTAAGTTCTGGCAGAGTCTGCTTTTCAGTGAACTGTAACATACCTACAGATAAGTACACAGAACACAACATGCACAGTCTGCTGAAATTTCACAAACTAATCACACACATGCAACCAGCTACCAGCTGGAGAAACAGAAGCTCACCCACACACTAGATGCACTTCCTTCCTGTCAATCACTACTCCCTTCCACCCCGGGGTAACAGCTATCCTGAACACAGAGTGGTAAGTAAGTATCCTTGTGTTCCTGCATCATGTAAGTGAAACCTTTTGACATATACACTTTTTTTTTTTTTTTTTGAGACAGAGCCTCAAGCTGTCCCCCTGGGTAGAGTGCCATGGCATTACAGCTCACAGCAACCTCCAACTCCTGGGCTCAAGCTGAGTCTCTTGCCTCCGCCTCCCAAGTAGCTGGGACCACAGGCGCCCGCCACAACGCCTGGCTATTTTTTGGTTGCAGCCGTCATTGTTGTTTGGCGGTCCGGGCTGGGGATTCGAACCTGCCACCTTAGGTGTACGTGGCTGGCGCCTTAGCCAGTTGAGCTATAGGTGCTGAGCCGACATATACACTTTTGTGTTTGGTTTCTTTAACTCACTATTGTACTCATGAGGTTCATCCATATTTTAATTATAGTTATAGGTTGTTCAGGAGATTGCTATATTGCATTTCACTGTGTGAGTACCACAATTTATTTATTCAGCCAATTGTTGATAGGCATCGAAGTAGTCTATAGTTTGGAATTATTAAAAATATTGCGCTTTGAACATTACAATGTCGTGCCTTTCGATGAGGTGAATGATGAATACATTTCTTTTCAGTATTTACCTACAAATAAAATACTTGGGTTATGGGACATAGGTTATATACCATGCTCAAAGTCAGCAGATAGTTTCAGTTTTCCAAAGTTTTTGGTGTTTGAGCCAACTTACACTCTTTTTATTTATTTATTTTGTTTGTTTTTGAGATGGAATTTCGCTCTATTCCTTTGGATAGAGTGCCATAGTGTCAACCTAGCTCACAGCAAACTCAGACTACCGGGTTCAAGCAAAACTCCTGCCTGTAGCTGGGACTACTACCTGCCACAGTGTCTGGGTACTCTTTCTTATTTCAGTAGATATGGGGTCTTGCTCTTGCCCAGGCTGGTCTCCAACTTCTGAGCTCAAGGGATCCTCCTGCCTCAGCCTCCCAGAAAACTAGGATTATAGGCACAAGCCACACTTCCTGGCCCTAATGTACACTCTTGTCAGCAATGTATGTTCTACATTCTCATCAAAACTTGGTATTTCCATCTTTTTTCATTTTAGCCATTTTGGTGGGCAATAATTGTGCCTCATGTGGTTTTAATTTGCAACTCACTGCTCTCCCTCACCTCCTTCTGCCTTCCTTCTCTCTCTCTCTCTCCTGTCTTCCCCTCACTCTTCTCTGCTCTCTCTCTTCTTTCCCCCACTCTCTCCTTATCTCCCCTCTCTTCTCTCCTCCTCGGTGCTGCTCTGCAGCTTCCCTCCCCTACCAATAAAGACCTTTCCTACAAAAAAAAAAAAAAAAAAACAAATTGCAACTCACTGCTGATCAGTGAAGTTGGGGGCGTGCTCATCTGTTTATTGGCTATAAAGTTTTATAACTTTATAAAGGATCTGTAAAAATTTTTGCCCACTTTTCTGAGTGTCTTTTTGTTTGTATTTTCCTAACAGTTGATTATAAAAAACTTCAAATATTTAGCAAAATTTAAATAATTTTATGGTAATCACTCATAACCCACCACATAGATCAGGCATCTTCAAATTACAGCCCGCGGGCCACATGCGAGCCTGCCTAGGACATTTATCCAGCTTGCCAGGTGTTTTTGCTGCCACTGCCTGTCCTGCTTAGCAGCCGACTCATCCTGAGGCCCACAGTCCAGCCCTCCAATGGTCTGAGGAACAGTGAACTGGCCCCCTGTTTAAAATGTTTGAGGACCCCTGATAGATTCTACTGTTAACATCATATAAAACTCACCTTAGGATATTTCTATTTGTACATTTTAATGTCATTATATTCCAAAGTAAATTTCAGATAGCAATACATGTTTATCCCTTTAAATATTTCAGCATGTGTATCATTAGCTGAAATTTAATACTTAAGTTTCCTTTCATGTAAAATTTACATGAAATGAAACACACAAATCTTAAGTATCTGTTTACTGAGTTTTGACAAATGCATTCACTTGAGTAAACCAAAGTTCCATCAAATACAGAACGTACTATCACCCTGGGGAGTCCCTTCATGCTCCCTCCCATTTCCACTTTCCAGGGGCAACCAGTGTTTCAGTTTTTCCTCCACTGTAGAAAAGGTTTGTCTATTTCAGAATTTCATATAAGTGGAGTTGTACAGTCTGTTCTCGTTTGCAAGGCTTTTTTCCTTTAGCATACTGTTTGAGATTTGTTTGTATTGTTGCATGTGTCCGTCATTCATTCTTTTTTATTTCTCGGTAGTATCACGGTGGATGAGGAGACCACAGGAGGTTATCGAAGTGAGACTGAGGTGCTAAATGCTATGCAGATTCAGTGTACACTGCTCGGTGCGTTTGGTTGACAAAGGAGTGTACACACTTAAAACCATCAGACAATCTGTGTCAAACCTATTCATCACTTCCAGAAGATTCCTCCTGCCCTTTTTATTATAATTATTGATAAGAACACAAGATCTATCCTCTTAGCAAAGTTGTGTTTCTAATATTCTGAATATTCATTCTTTGTCAAATAGATATATATGTATACGTATAGCAAATATCTTCTCCCATTCTGAGTTTCTATTTATTCTTTCAGTAGTGTTTGAAGGAAAATTTTTGTTTTAAAATATTAAATGTATTAATTTTTAGATAGTGTTTTCTTGTTTTATTCAAAAAAACTCTGATAGCTCCAGATTTTGAAGATTCCTCTTATGTTTTCTTTTCTTTTTCTTTTCTTTTTTTTGAGACAGAGCCTCTAGCTGTCAACCTGGGTAGAGTGCTGTGGCATCACAGCTCACAGCAACCTCCAACTCCTGGGCTCAAGCAATTCTCCAGCCGCCGTTTCCCAAGTAGCTGGGACTACAGGCGCCCACCACAACGCCCGGCTATTTTTTGGTTGCAGCCGTCATTGTTGTTTGGCGGG
>CAUYTI010144573.1:0-55605 GCA_963575145.1 Galago senegalensis
TTGACACAATGACTATGCAAATGACATGAAATTTATGTGAACCAGCTTGATGAAAGTATTTCAAAATGTATATGAAAACACTACACTGTACCCCATGTTTGCATTAATGTATACAGCTATCATTTAATAAAAAAATAAATAGAGACTATGTTCCCACTGAGAGGAAGTAGACAGAGTTGTTAATAATCTCAAAAAGAAGACATCTAAAATGTACTATTTTCTGCTCTTAGTGGAACGAAGTTAACATTACTAGCCAAATGCATAAATACAGAATGATACTTTCTTTAGGAAATGTTGAATCATTTTTCTAAATCCTGAGAGTTTGACTTTCGGCACTGGAATGATTTGAGTAAGAATTGCAGAATCTCTAGCTCCACATCAGATCGACAGAAATGAGTATCTGCAAGTGATACGTATGTACATTCAAGTTTTGGAAGCACTTTTTCTACAGCATTCCCACATATATATTTTATTTTCTAGATTAACTTCTGAGAAAATGTCTTCACATAAAGTGATAGTCATTTTATTAGCAGTTCCATTTGATTTTTGAATTATGCACAGATTATATGCTAAACTCTCAAGATTAGTCTTTGCATACTTGGAAAAGTAAATAAATATAAAACATTTGCCCTATAAGAGCAAACAGCTTATAATTAACCACATTTTTAACTCCAATACTAGGACATAGCACCAGCATGAGCTTAGGAAAAGTTGAGATGTTTGCATTTATTTAATATGCTGAGAAAATATTTTGAAAAAGGAAATGGAAAGAGAGGAACACAATATGGAATGTTTCAGGCAGATCATTTTAAAGAAGAAAATAAGTGGATTTTAGAAGCTAATTAAATTATGTTAAAACCTCTGTGTTAGCCTAATGCACCCTCTTGTTTATCTTCTCTTTCCCCCTGGTTGTGCCACTTCCAGTTTGAATACAGCTGTTTCTTCCCTGAGTAAGAAGGTTGTGTAAAATTTGGATAATTGCACCCCAATATCTACACTAGCCTTTTCTTCAATCTTAATTCTCAAAGGAAATAATAACCAAATGGATTTATTAGAGGGAGGGACACCCAATGAGCTGGGGTTTATTCATAGATGCAGTGTGTGGTCATTAATAACATCACATAGCCCACCAAGTCACATTTTTAATAGAAAAATTGATTGACTGTTGTATTTTCTCATTTCAAATAAAATGTACTTTTCCTTTGTTTCTAAAGGCAAATTACTTAAACTCATCATTAATCTGCTATTTTTTTTTATTTTTACATATGCATGTGATTATTAGGTTTCCACTTCTTGCCTTCACAGAATTAAAAAGGCTTAAAATTTAACAACAATAACAATGTTTAAGGACTAGAAACAAAAACCTTGTAAAGAATGAATGAAGATAAATACATTCAGAAAAGAAATCAGACGATTGCTGCAATGAAGTATTAAGCAATAACAATAATAGTAATGCAAAGAAAGTAACATTCAATTGTCAAATAAGAGTATGTCTATTATAGAATGCTTTGACGCTGAGGTTCAGTATGGAGTCATCAACTAACTTCCTATTATTTTTTCCCAAAGTCTCAAAAAATAGACAACTAATATTTATAAATAAAAATAAAAGATAATTTCAAAGAATAGATCATGCCAAATCTTATAGACAATAGAAAAAGAAGAAATACTTCAAAATCATTCTACTTGATCTGGGTATACCTGATATTAAAATCGAAAAAAATATATTATTATAAAGGGGACATTACAAGCATAATTCACTTTTAAATGCAGATGCAGTATCCTGTATCCTAAACAACATATTAAAAAGTAAAAATTAATGTTTAAGTGATGTACTTTAGTCAAAATCAAATCCAATTTATGTGAGAATTAGTCACTATCTTCTTTTTCTTTTTTTCTTGTCCTTGCCCTCACCCCCTCCCTCCTTCTCTGTCTGCTCACCCCTTCCCCATGCCCCACCCTGTCATTAATTGTCCTCATATCAAAGTTGAATACATAGGACTCATACTTCTCCATTCCTGTGATGCCTCACTAAGGATAATGTGTTCCACCTCCATCCAGGTTAGTACAAATGCTGCAGAATCTCCATTTTTTAAAATAGTTGAATAATATTCCATGGTATCCATATACAACAGCTTGCCAATTTATTCCTGGGTTGAAAGGTATTTAGGCTATTTCCACATTACAGTGATTGTAAATTGGGCTGCAATAAACAGCCTAGTACAACTATCTTTATAATAAAAGGTTTTTTTTTTTTTTTTTCCTTCTGGATAGATGCCCAGTAATGAGATTGCAGGATAAAATGAGAGGCCTAGGTTGAGTTCTTTGAGGTTTCTCCATACTTCCAACTAAGGAATGAGGTTTCTCCAACTTCCAACTAATTAGGTTGTATTAGTTTGCAGTCCCACCAGCAGTGTAAAAGTGTTTCTTTCTCTCCACATCTGCTCCAGGATCTGCAGTTTTGAGATTTTGAAAATAGCTAAGGACTTTAACAAATGAAAGACCATACCATGCTCATGGCTGGGAAGAATCAACATTCAGTTTAATATGATAAAATGTTTATGCTTTCCAGAGCTATTTACCGATTCAATGCCATCCCTATTAAAATACCAACATCCTGTTTTCAAGACTTGAAAAAAATGATTCTGTGTTTTCTATGGAACCAGAAAAAACCCTGTATAGCTAAGGCAGTTCTTAGTAATAAAAACAAAGCTGGGGGTATCACCATACCAGATTTTAGGCTTTACCACAAGGCCATAGTGACCATAGTGGTCAAGAGAGCATGATATTGGCACTAAAATAGAGATATAGACATTTGGAATTGAACTGAAAACCAGGAAATGAAACCAACAACTTACAGCCAGTTAGGTAATTACAGTTAGGTAATCTTCAATAAACCTAACAAGAATGTCCACTGGGGGAGACTCCCTGTTCAATAAATGGTGCTGGGAGAATTGGATATCCACATGTAAAAGACTGAAACTGAACCCGCACCTTTCTCCACCCACCAAAATTTATTCAAAATGGATTAAAATACTTAAATTTAAGTCATGAAATGATAAAAATCCTCAAAGAGAGAATAGGAAAACATTGGAAGATATTGGCCTGAGGAAAGACTTTATGAAGAAGACTGTCATGGCAATAGCAACAACTGCAACAATAAACAAATGGGATTTAATTAAATTGAAAAGTTTCTGTACAGCTAAGGAGACAACAGCCAAAGCAAATAGACAACCTACCCAATGGGAAAGGATATTTGCATATTTTGAATCAGACAAAAGTTTAATAGCTAGGATCTATGCAGAACTTCAATTAATCCACAAGAAAAAAAAACAACTATCCTGTACATCAATGGGGAAAAGAGATGAACAGAACCTTCTCTAAAGAAGATAGATGAGTGGCTGTTAAATACATGAAAAAGTGCTCATCATCCCTAATTATTAGAGAAATGCAAATTAAAACCACCCTGAGATACCATCTAACCCCAGTGAGAATGGCCTATATAACCTGCTAATTTTCAAATGTAAAAAAAATACTCAGTATGAACTTTTCAATTTTTAATATTATTTATACTTCACATCTTTCTGAAGTATCTTATACATTATGTTTGAGAAAAATCCTATGTGCTTCACCTCTAAGTTATCAACCTGAATATCACCCTAAAATCTAGACATGCCTTCTCTTTCCACTTTTTAATTTATAGCCATAGATACATGAATTGTGGGCACTGCAAATTAAAATGTCAAAAATGGAAGTCAATGTCTCATTAAGCCAAATGTGCTTTCTTGCCTAAATTGCCTATCTGGTCAATTCATTTCACTTTATTTATTTATTTAGTCAGAGATTATAGATTTATTAAATATGTATTAAACATTTCTGAGTATCATGTCCTTTTACAATAAAAAAGGATAATAAAACATACCATCTCTACCTGCATGAAATATCTGTGTATTATACTGACATAGAAAGACATAAAAATATTCACACAAGTAAAGGTAAAATTGCCACCTTATTTATTGCAATGAAGTACGGGTACTGGAATTTACAAGCGTATGTAATAAATGAGATTTGACCTAATCTGAAGCAATAAAAGCTTCTCTGACAAATTAATTTCATAAGACAAAGTGGATCACAGCGGTAAGAAAAATGCAGGCCTAGGAAAGAATACAGAAATATACTATGGGGGATACAAGATGCTAATGACAATAATTTAAACCTTTATGGTAGTCAGAATTCAAATGGCCCCTGTATTAGTTTGCTTAGGCTTCTGTGACACGGGAAGCTTGCAAAACAGAAATTTATTTTCCCACACTTCTGGAGGTTAAAACTATGAAGAAATCAAGGTGTTGGCAGCATTGAATTCTTCTACGGACTCTGAGGAAAGGATCTGACCCAGGTCTCTTTTTCTGGCTTGTAGGTGGCCATCTTCATGTTCACGTGGCCAGGCACTGGTTATCACTTCAGCCAGCTGCATTTTGGACTATGCTTTATGACTTTCCTGAGACTGGTAAGCAGAGCACTCACACACAAAAGAAGTTACATAAAGTGGGTTTATTGCGTATGGGGATAAGGGACAACAGAAGCCTACGAGCCATGCTGGGGAGGTCCCCTGAAGCTCAGGCAAGTTGCCCAGGTTGGTTGGAGTCTTGTCTGTGTATGCCCCACTTGAACCGCAGCTGTGAGCCCCAGAAAGCAGGCTTCCCTGGGTTTTATACCCCAGAGCATTGCACTTCACTAGGCAAAGGCATTAAAGCAAATCTTATCCACAGTAAGAACAAGATGAGAGCCTGGGCAGTTATCAGGATGTTGCACTCCCAGCACATTTCACAGTTATTCACGAGAACTACAAGTGGGGAAGGAGAGAGAATTGAGTTTTACTCAGAAACCTTTCCCGGGTGTTATGTTCTCTATATGCATTTCTGTGTCTAAATTCCCCCTTTTATAGTGAAACCACTCATGTTGAATTAGAGACCTACTTGAGTACAGTACAATTTCATTTTCATTGAGTAGACCTGCACTGGCCCTAGTTCCATAAAAGATCACATTCTGAGGTCCTGGGAATGAGGAATTGGAAATATAAATTTTAGAGAGAAGCAGTTCAACCCACAATAGCCCTAGTCACCCCATTCCTAACGTGCACATGCTTTTTTTTTCAGTTATTTAATGAAATAAAAATAGTGCTTTTGTGAAAGGATTTTTCTGATGCAATTAAGGTCCTAAGTCAGTTGAGTTTAAAGAGGACCTTTAACCTTAGGTTAAACTAAACCAGTAAGATGAGTCTTTTTTTTATTATTATTAAATCATAGCAGGGTACATTAATACTATCATGGGGTACCGTGTATTGTTTCTGTATACAATTTGAAATACTTTCATCCAACTGGTTAACATAGCCTTCATGTCTTTTTCTTAGTTATTGTGTTAAGACATTTATATTCTACATTTAGAGAGATGCACATGTACCCTTATAGGATGACCTCTTCCTAGCCTGAGATGTTCTTTCCATATATATTATTCTATGATACAGTCTCCGTACTGTGATACTTATATCCCTACATTTACTTCCTCCCATCCTCCTGCGGCGTTCCACTTGCCACAGACTTGCATTTTATTTCATTGTGTATAAGATCCCACGATCCTTGCAAAAATTATTTCCATCACTCATCTTAGATCTTATTTTCCCCACCAACTGACTGAACTAGGTAAGATTCCCCAGGTGCACCTGCTATGACTGACCTTTTGTGACTGCAAATTTCGAAATGCATCTTTGCCTCTTTGCAGAATACTCTTTCTTAGTTAGCACCTACTAAGAATTTCCACCGATCTCTTAGAGTTTAATTGCTCACAACATTTCCGGGATGTCTTCACTGCTTTCTTTCAGAGCCAGAAATCAATTTTCACTTGTGTATGTTTTTATTACACATGCGTCACCTCTCTCACCACCCTCATCTACAGGTATCACTAAGTGCGCTCGGTAATTCCTTACGATATGTCTGGTTTCCCAACCGGACTGCTCTCCCTGAAATAAGAATAGTCATATTCCTAAAATGTATGTAGCCTCACTGCTCCTTCCTTATGAAACACACAATAAAAGGATAAAATGAAAACATTCATTTCAAACTTAAATCTCAGTATTATTGCATATTCAGTATGAAGAATTCAACAATATTGCATGCGATCCTGGCATTGGCCTTAAAATAACTGAAACATATTTGATGATTGATTTTCACACAGATCTTACCAATATGATATGGTTTTTAAAAAGACTGGAAAATTCTCCTACTCATCAAAAAACAAATAAAAAAATCAAAATTGGATGTTGGAAACAATATGTTCATAAGTTCGTAATAATTTCTTCTAAAACTTTTCTATATTTCACTCACAAGCGTTCTCCATATGCCTCTGATATTCTCTGGTATTTCTGCATCTCCCATATTCTTTTTGACATAAGGCATTTATGAACACTGTTTATAAAAAGCTGTTTCACTGCTCATGCTTTCAAAAGTGCTTTTGGAGTACTACTTTTAAGGATGGGAATAAACTGGATTGACTCTAATGTGTAATTATTACATGAGCTTTTTAACTTTTCCTACCTTCCTGAAGTACCCTGTCCTCCATATAGCACAAAAACATCTAAAACAAAACAAGATATTTGGTAATTTGCTTTATCTTGTTAAAAAACACTGAAGTAAAAAATACTGGGGTAAGTTTTATCACTATAGGAGCTAGTCCATCCTAAAAGTGCACCTTAAATGGAAAAAGACGTGTTTCCCATGAGCTTTGTTTACATAGTTGCACATAGTTTTTTTGTTCTCATGTTTAATGTACAAAATTTAGTATCAAAAAGTTTGGCTACATTGAACTTTGTGACATATCTACTAAATTGTAGTTTCTTTTTTTTTTTTTTCTTTTGTGGAAACAGAGTCTCACTTTATCCCTGTGGTGTCACAGCTCACAGCAACCTCCAACTCCTGGGCTTAGGTGATTCTCTTGCCTCAGCCTCCCAGTAGCTGGGACTACAGGCGCCCGCCACAACCCCTGGCTATTTTTTTTGCTGCAGTTTGGCCAGAGCTGGGTTGGAACCTGCCACCCTCGGTATATGGGCCGGCACCCTACCCACTGAGCCACAGGCACCACCCAACTAAATTGTGCTTTTGCAGTTATAAATTCCTATTTTCTCTCTCTGGTTCAAACATATCCTTGGGATGATGCATTTGTCCTAAACTCTTCAGTCTGTATTCTGCCATTCTTTCATCTCCAGCTCCACGGGAAAAGGACAAGCTTTTCTGTTGTTCTCTTTTTGTCTTGAGATTTCCTGATGTCTTTGTCTTGTTCCAACCCAGCCACCTGCTCTCTGACTGTCATTCCCCGTCCTATTCAGTTGGCTAACGCTGTGTCACAGGAGTTTCCATTCGTGTCACACAGTCTGAGATTGTACGCCGTGCTTTCTGCCAGCCATTTCTACAGGTCACGCCCCGCTGGTATCCAACCTTTGCATAGACCAAGGCCGGCAGAGCCACACGGGGACTAAACAATGCTGACAGACTGGCAGCATCCCAAGGCCTTGTTGGTAAAAATTCTGTCTTGCCATTTGGTCTCTCCCTTTGGGCTGACAGAAGTTCCAAATCATCCTGCATGTTTTTGTTTTTTTTTTTTTGGCCCCTAAGCCACCATCCTACTTCAGAGAAAATTTCATTGAATATCGTTCCCTTTAAATAATAGTGGTAGACTATTGCATGTCAGATGAACATTTAAACATAACTTTAAAGAATTATTTTAACTTTTTATTTTTAGTAATTTTAAACTTTTTAAAAAAATTGTAAGCATAATATCAGGATTTTTAATACACTTTTTTCCAAAGGAGAGTCACCAAGTTGTAACGTGTGGCACATGGCATCATATTTTCTGTGTGTAAATGTGGGTCACTGTATACTTTACAAAGCTTTCAGTCAGGGAGTAATCAGCTACACGGTGGTGATTATAATACAGGACTTTAATGTTGCTTTATAGTATTTAGATAGGTTTCCATGCATAAATATTTACAGTGGGGTTACAATTGCCTAGACATCCAGAACTGTAACATCTGTACAGGTTAGTAGCTTAAGAGAAATAAGCTATAACAGTCTATGGGAATGGGTTTTACCATTCAGCTTTGTGTAAGTATACTTTATAATGCTCACACAACAATAAAATCATCTAAAGATGTATTTCTCAGGACAGTAAGATATGCAAGACTGTGTGTGTATTAAAAATATGTAGATATATATTTAAAATATCTATGTTATATGTATATGTGTATATATTTAGCCTATTATCCAAATATTTAGCCTATTACCAAATATTTGGTATTTGGAATACCAAATAGATAATACAGCAGTTGCCTCTGATCCATAGTTTTGGTTTATGTAGTTTCTGTAATAAGTAGTTTACTGTGATACAAGTCTTAAATGAAAAACTCCAGAAATAAACAATCCCTGATTTTTAAATTGGTATTTAGCAGCAGTTTAATGTTATGTCACAATTCCTACATCATTCCCCTCACTTTGCCTCAACACGTAGGCATTTTATCATCTCTTCTCACAATGAGAATAAAGGTCAGTACAGAACATTAGGCTATCTTGAGAGAGACCACATTCAAATAACTTTTACTGAATTCTTTATTATAGCTATTCTATTAATAGTTGTTAATAGCACACTATGCCTAATTCATAGGTTACACTTAACCATAGGCATGCAATAGGAAAAATCAACCGTAGTATAATAGGTTTATACTATGTTTTCACACATCCACTGGGGGTCTTAGGATGTGTCCCTTGCAGATAAAAGGAGAATATAGCACCCACTTCAACATAGAACAGCATTATGTTGAATCTCTATGACAATGTCTGCAATATAAAGAATGTAATTTGCATTCATTATTCATATTTGGATGATAATTTCCACTCTCAAAAATAATTAAACATTAATAGAAACAAAGTAGACTGCAAACAGCCTTGAATGCTTTTATGCTGAAATTCTACCTGTTATGTAAAAGGAAATGTATAATCCCCAAACTGCAGATGTTGGTGTGGATGTGGAGAGAAAGGAACACTTACTTCTACACAGCTGGTGAGACTGCAAACTAATGCAGCCTTTTTGGAAAGAAGTGTGGTGAATTCTCAAGGAACCAAAAGTTGACCTACGGTTTGATCCTGCAATATCATTACTATCTATCCAGATGAACAAAAATCATTGTACAACAAAGACATTTGCAGCAGAATTTTTATTGCAGCCAAATTCACAATAGCTAAGTTGTGAAAGCAGGCTACATCTACCCATCAACCCGTGAATGAATAAACATATTGTGGTATATGTATGTCGAGGAATACTATGCAGCCATAAAAGGGAAGGCCTTACATCTTTTATGTTTACCTGGATGGAGCTGGAACATAGTCTTTTTAGTAAATTTTCTCAAAAATGGGGGGGGAAAGTATCCAATGTACTCAATACTATTATGAAACAAATATGTAAACACTTACACATTCATACATATGGCAAAACACAAGGACAGTCTAGAAAGAAAGAGGAGAGAGAGAGAAGGGGATGGAGTAGGGCAAGTTGAGGGAGGGTATTTGGCGGGATCTCACCTGACGTACACAATTCAAGGATACATTTCAAAACAACTAAGAGCGTATTATAAATGTTTTACCACAAAAACAAGTAAGTGAGGTGATGCTTATGTTAATTAGTTTGATTTAAGAATTCCACATTGTATATCAACTTATATTGTATCCCATAAATATATACCCTTATGATTTAATAAAAATGAATAAAAAAATTAAAAAAATAAGTGGAAAAAGGAAGTGTTCAGTTTTTAATGCAAGGGTAAAATACTGGTAAGTAATTAGTATTACAACAACTATTTATTTTATGTATATAACATTGAAAAGATAGTTGGCTATTAATGTTTTTCTTAAATTTCAAAATTTTAAAGTATGTTTTTGTTACATGGATACCTTTCATAATGCTTAAAGAGGGAGTTTTAGTGTCCTGACATGAGAAGAGTGTTCATCATACCTGACTGATAAGGTTTCACCCCTCAACCCGCCCTTCTTTGTAACGTTCTTTACATCTCTTCAGGCCAGTATGTACTCATCATTTAGCTTAGTGCGCACATGTGGGGTCTGCTTTTCTATTCCTGAGATATTTCACTTAGGAAATGTCCTCCAGTTTAATCAAAGTTGCTGCAGAAGACATGATTTCATTCATTCTTAGGGCTGAGCAGGGCTCCTGGGGTGGGTGTGGGTGTGTCTCATTTTCTTTATCCTCTCTTGAACTGATGAGCAGTTAGGCTGATTCCACATCTTTGCAATTGTGAATTATGCACTAGTTTTGAGAAAATGGCTTCCTTTCCTTTAGGTAAATACCCATCTGGAATAAATGAGAAGTCCACATTTTTTCTTTTTTTTTGAGGAATCTCCCTACTGCTTTCCATAAAGTCATACTAATTTACCATTCCATTAAGAACATATAAACATTCCTTTTTCACTGTATCAATGGATTGGCCATTCTAGTAAGGGTAAGGTGGTATCTCATGATGATTTTAATGTGCACTTATCTGATACTTCATGATGTTGAGGTTTTTAAAAAACATTTGTTGGCCATTTGTCTATATTTTGAAAAAACTCTGTTCACAACTTTGCCCCATTTTAATGAGATTGTGTGTGTTCTTTTCTTGCTGATTTGTTTGAGTTTTGTGCAGGCTCAAGATATTAGTCTTTTGCCAGATTCATACTTTGCAAATATTTTCTCCTGTTGTGTAGGCTGTTTACTCTGTTGGTGATTTCCCTTCATGTGCAGAAACGTTTTTTTAAAGTCCCATTTATTTATTTATCTACTGGCCTTTGGAGTCTTAATCAAATAATTTACTTTGCCTACACCTACATCTAGAAGAATTTTCTCTATGTTTTCTTCTAGAATATTTATGATTCATGACTTGCATTTCAAGTTTTGTATATGGAAAAAGACAGAAGTCCTGTTTCATTCTTCTGTATATGGCTATCACGTTTTCCCAGCACTATTTATAAAATAGGGCTTCCTTTCCCCCATTATAGGCTGCTGTCTGCTTTGTCAAATGTCTGTTGTTTGTACATAATTGAACCTAACACTGGGTTCCTTGTTCTGTTCCATTAGTCTATGTCTTTACTTTAGGCAAGTACCATCCTGTTTTTATTATTACAACCTTGTAGCATAATTTGTGTCAGGTAATGTGATGTCTCCAGGTTTGTTTCTTTGGCTTAAAATTACTTTGGCTATGTGGGGTCCTTTTCAGTTCCAAATGAAGCTCAGAATTATTTTTTCTAGGTCTGTCGTATATGGCGTTGTTATTCTCATGGGGAATGTGTTAAATCTGTAAGTCCCTTTGGTTAGGTTCTACTGCTGCAGATATATTGTGGCCTTTTAGGGATGTCAAACTAGACTCCTTAAAAAGACTCCTGTCACCAGAGTCCTTTTGCTTGTTTCTTCTCAGCTCAGGGCAGATAGGTAGGTTTTTAGCCCCCTTGTTGCACTCCTTGGGGTTCTTTCCTACTTAGCGAGAAGAAGCAGGGGTCCCCAGGTGGTGCTTTGCATCCTACTCAGGACAATCAAACCTGACAAAGGACACAGAGACCCCAAGAGACCCACAGCAGCTGTTCTGTACTGCTCCATTTCTCTGTCATTGTCTGTCTAAGCCAGTGTTAGGAGATCATGTGGAACCCTGGGTGGCAGCTGGCCTAAGTCTCCATCCTCTGAGGCTGGCTTTGTGGGAGACTGCTCTGCCCAGGCCTCTCCATAACAGTGACAGCCATAGCTAGGTAAGGCTATCTAAGCAGTCATCATGGGTGTAAGCCATGTGGGTTTGCTCTGCCAAAGTTCAGGTACAGTGGCAGTTCATGGCTAGCAAGTCCCTGGCAGAGCATTGTACCTCAGGGGTCTTCCTGCCAGTTGGTAGGTGGGGAGAAGCCACCCGAGCAGGGTGGCACAATGGGAGCAGCAACAACAGGGACATGGGCCCGGCTACCAGCAGCAGGGTTCTTGACCTGCCGGTGTCCTGCTGAGGCAGCTGTGGGGTTTCTCAGGAGGCATGGGTAATATCCATTCTGCTTAAATCCTCCCTGGGGAGGGCTGGCGTTCGGAGCTCTAAGTCACAGGGCAGAGGAGCGTGGCCTCTTTCCCTGCTCATTCCCCTGGGACCCTGGGACAGTACAGAATAGCTGCAGCACAGATGAGTTCCCACTGCACCAGGAACTTAGGAAGGATTCGGGCGCAGCAATGTGGTGGGGAGCAGGAAGCCACCAGGGTTCAGCGTGTCCTCTGTCGGTGCAGCGCGGACTCTGCGCAGCTCCCATATCAGTCCTCAGATCTGTGGCAGTGGGTGGTGGTGAGGGCATGTTCACAGCTCAGGTGGGAACTCTGCCTGGGGCAGAGTTCTCAGCTGTCATGTCACATTTGTAGGAGGCTTCCCCATCTTGCTGATCTTGCCAGGTGGATCACGCACCACCCTTTCCTTCACTCCACGTGTCTCCTGTTGCTGCTTTGGTGATTCGCAGGCTTTCACCCCAAAGGCCGGGGGTCCACGGTGGGCATCTACTCGAAACTTGCAGTCCTCTTCTTGAAACCGACATGTACTGGTTGCTTCTAATTCACCATCTTTCACCCCATTTGCCAGCTAATATAAGTTTTTAAAGAATATTTTAAATTGTGTCAAAGAGTTAACTTCCATAACATACATCAAACTTTTAATAATTTAGGTAATAATGATCCAAAACCAAATAAATATGGTTTTAAGTGATATGAACAGAGTTAAAATAAGAAGAAGAATTAGAAGGACAATAAAAAATGGCGAATGCATGCATCATTTCAAAAATATTATAGTTTCCCTTACTATTAGAGGAATAAAAATTTGTCCTATCAAAATTATGGAGAATGTTCCTTTTTCTTATTTAACATCTTGGTAAACAATGAAAAAAATGTTGTTTTCAGTATATTTTGCTTTCAGATATTTTAGAACAGGTAGGCCCATAATCCTGGCAAGAGTGGAGAACAACTCCTTTGGAGGGAATTTGGCAATATCTAACAAAATTGTATATGCATTTACCCTTTGGCCTAGCAATACCTGTTTCCAAATGGCTACTGTGAAAATGCTTCCTTGTGCTCTTGATGTTCTTTGCAAAGCTGTTATTTGAAATAGCAGAAGAGTGGCACCCATCTTAATTTCTAGTCTGAGAGGGCAGATTGAGTAATATGAATAGACTAATGATACAGAGGAGTCCAAGGAAACCAGAAAGAAACAATAAAAAATTTACTACTATACTTCTATTTCATGGAGCCCCATATATTGCTAAGTAAAAAAATGCAAATGGCAGAAGAAATTTTATTGCAGGTCATCTTTTGAGTAACAAAGGAGGAAAAACACATATGAGCCTGTATATATTTAGATGTACTTATTTCTAAAGCTATTTAGTTATGAAAATACATTTTTTTAAATTAAAAGTGTAACTTGGAGGGTGCAGGAGATGATAAGGATAAAGAAACAGTATTGGAGGCAAAACTTATTTAGATATATATTGTATAGTAGATCACAAAGAAATATAAATCTATTAAAAAATTATACTACATCAAAATTTGAAAGGGAAAAGCAACCCTAGAAGCAGAAAATAAGTGGTTATGCATGAACCTGCTTGAAAACACAAGGCAAATTTTTATTTTAATTAATTGAGGATCACAGACTGCTTCCCATGGGTCCTTAGCAGATTTTCTTTAAATCTTAAAAGGAATATTATTAATTATGATAGTATTGATATTGCTATTTTAAAAATAATATACTGATGAATACACAGATACACATTTATTTACTGTATTAAGAACAAATATTTTCAAGTATAAATGAAAAATAAAATGATAATTGGGGAAGTAAAGGTAATTTCCTGTGTTGATAATTTTGGAGTGAAAATACTGATATGAGCTTGTTCAGTTTGCCTTTTTCAAACACTGTGTTTCTGGTCCTTCCCACTGAAAAGACTTAAAAATAATGCAAACATAACAATAATGAAAAATTCTATGATTTGTGCTTTCCTCTGTGAATACCATTCCTCACCAAAATGAACCAATAGAAAAATGATTGATCATGGATATGGAGCAGGACGTCTCCAAAATGTGTTTAAAACATCATGTTACAAAGAAAGCAAACTTTCTCCTAATGAGACAGAGGAGAGGATGACCAAAGTGTTAAGCACACCTAGGAATCAGCATAAAGGTTTTCCTGATGATCAAATTTGGACATTAAAAATGTAAGTGTTGTAATGCCAAGTCATGGAAGAAGCCCAAGTGCCCACCAATCCACGAATGGATCACCAAACTGTGATATATGTACACCATGGAATACTATGCAGCCATAAAGAAAGATGGAGACTTTATGTCCTTCATGTTCACGTGGATGGAGCTGGAAAGTGTTCTTCTTAGCAAAGTGTTACAGGAATGGAAGAAAAAGTATCCAATGTACACAGCTCTATTATGAAATTAATATATAGCTTTCATATGAAATCTATAATCTAATAACAGCCTAAGAATATGGGGAAGGGGGAGGGAGAGGGGAGCAGTGAATGGGTAGAGGGAGGGTGATCACTTCTATGGTTTATCTTACAAGGGTACAAGTGAATCTTTCTAAGAGTAGAATATGATTGTCTTAACACAATAACTAAGAAAATGACAGGAAGGCTATATTAATCAGTTTGATGAAAATATTTCAAATTGTATATGAAATCACTACACTGTACCCCAGAATTGCCTTAATGTACATAGTTATCATTTAATTAAAAAAATATATATATATAAGTGTAAGGGGTTGTGCCTGTGCCTTAAAAGTGTGTAGGGCACTGGCCCCATATACCAGAGGTGGCAGGTTTAAACCCAGTCCCTGGCCAAAAACAAACAAAACAAAACAAACAAACAAACAAACAAAAAATATATATATGCATAAGTGATTTTAAAAGCATTCTAAATAAAAATACTTGAGTCAAGAGTGGAGAAGAAAGAGAATGACGATTGAGTTCAGTAATCCTTTGCTTTGAAAAATTGATGAGTAAGAAAATAAAATAACCATTTCACCAGCATTTTTTGAAAAAAGATCGTCTTCATTAGTGAAGAAAGTTATTCTTTATAAAAGAATCTCAGCTAATGACTGTAGAAAGGATAACAGAAACCACCACAATGGGAGATATTCTGCTGCAGACTGTTCTGATCTCTTCAAGACATCAAAGTCATTTTTAAAAATGTGGAGGAGGAGGCAGGAAGGATTTTTCTAGAAAAAAGATAGACAATTGATCATATTCTATTTTTTTTTACATAAGAGAATGTTCTTGTTCTTAGAAAACTTCCTCTAAGCTATTTAACCAGGAAACATCATACCATTTGTAATATATTTTCATTATCTTCATTTTTGGCATATGTGGCAAAATTTTACCCAATTTTGAAATAAGATAAGAAACTATGGTAGCACAAGTAATTCTTTTAATATTTATGTACCTTTGAACTTTGTTGCAATAAAATTGGGATATTTTACCTTAGATAGAATGATTTAGAAAAAGTAGTTTCTTTTGTGGGTCATCTAATAATAATAGTATGTTATTAGTATTTAAAGTAGAATAAAAGAAATGAAATCTGTTATAATATTTTTAGTGTTTGCTGATATATTACTTTAAACACATGACCTTTACAAATTATGTTTAACTTTCATTTTATCTTCTATTTAAGCCATAGAGATTCTAGAAAAATACTTAAATGTTTTTATATCTCGTGAGGATAAATTATAAACAGAATTTCAACCTCATGACATAAGATATTTGCAAGCAGAAATATCTCCAAACATATTAAGCAACTTAAAAATAAACCTTAAATACACAGTTAAAAATAAATAGGATGTAATGAAAATTATTCATATGCCTTTGATCTTAATTTCACTTAGAAATGAGCATCTATTTGGCTTTACAGAAAGTACAGAGGGTCCATAAGTGGACACCCTGTAAATTGCAATTACTCATCGACTATGCTAAGTATCCATAAGCAACACGCTTCTGGGTACAGAGATTTTCATGACATTTTCAAATTAGAGCCTTTTCCACCTGTACAATAAACTTGTGTGGACCTAAAACTGCGTAGTAGATTCTGTTTTGCTTCAACCATCTAAAACCGATCCTGTTCCTGGCATCTACAGATCACTAAGGCAAATTAGCAGGTAAATGAGAGGCGGGCAGCAGTCATTCAAGACCTGGGAGCCGTAATAGCCTGCTTATCTTATTTGGTTTGAAGGATCTGAGGTTACCATTGCCCAAAGGATTATTGGCACCCAGCGATAATTCAGATGGCCACCTATGATCACCTACAAAGAAGTGTCTTTTCAGGAAATGTTTTTGACTGAGTAGCTACTACAGTGGATGTTTATAAGCGTCCTGGTGCTAGAAAAATGTCAGAGATGGATTTTGCCATTTTAACCTGAGCTTAAACATTTTCAAAAAGAAATGAGCAGCAAAAGAGTTTAAATTCTTTTCTCAAGCCATGTTCAGAAACAGAAGAAATGTATATTTCAGGTATGGTCTGTTCTACGGATCCTGAATTACAATTTAGGTTCTATCTTTAGTCCACAGAATCTACTAACTGGAATATAGAGCACTGACTGGGGAAGTGTGGGATTCTGAGGAGTAGAGTTGCCATATGTGAGATTACTCTGTCGAGTTTGTCTATATTTCGACTCTAAAACCTCATTAAGCTTGCAAAGCACTGGATTAGTGTAATCCTCACCTGTCTAATAAAATTGTTCCTGCCTTGCCTAAAGATCCTGGAATGATATTGTAAGAAAGTTCTTCTGCAGGGGAACAGCAATTATCTTCATCTCCCATGCCTGTCACCCTCATTTCCTGTAGCCACATAATTAGAATTAGCTCTTTATGTGTTCTCTGAGGTGCTTTTACAGCAGAGGGTTATCTACAAATAATAATAATGAATAATAATTAAAATTGTGCTTAATATACTTCAGCTAGATGCTGGGAATTACGTATTGAGAATATTTCTGAAAGCACTAACAACAGTGAGAGATGAATAAAATTTTACTTTAGTCTGAATTAACTCATCCGTGTGGCTAAACTTGCCAGAAATTATGGATTCAGTTCCAAACAGCCACAGTTTGAGTTATCTCTAATTGTATTTATTTATGGGCTCAATAAACCCTGTACTCAGAGATTATCCATATTAAATAAAGTCGTAATGGCAAAAATCTGTAAGAATCAGAAATGCATACTAGTTGGGGGATGAGAAGGAGAAAAAAACAAATAGTGGATGCCAGTTAATCTCAATGTTCTAATTTTGGGTGGGTATGGAGGTGGTTTTGCTGGTCGTCTTATTCAGTATAATACATGAGTATACAAAAAAAGTTTTTTCATGGGCTGACAATAACCATAGTAAAGGACCAAAGATCATAATTAATGGAGAAAAGAAAGGAGAGGCTAAAAATAGGTTGATAAGGAGCCTACCATCCTCAAAAAGTACAGTACAGTTCATGGGTGGATGTGGAATGCTGTGTTCATCAAAATGTTACACCAAATACTAATGAGACAAGAAAACTCGAGGGAATTTAATAAATTTAATCCAAATTATCTGAATGTAAGCACCAGAAGAAAGATAGCCTTGGTTTGTATAATAGGAGGTACGTATTGATAATCAGGGTACTTTTTCACTAGAATCACCAGGTATGACTAAATCATTATGGAATACCTCAGTCCAAACCATTTGGATAGCATATTAAAGTGGTAGCTGTTATGTAACCAAAACCAAATTCTGTTTATGAGGGGGACTAATTGAGTTACCATGACACAAAAGGGATTTCCCCTCAATCAATTTAACACTTAAGTTAAAAGAGATGCAAAGCTAACACATCAAAGAGAGACTTAGTCTTTGGGAGGACCTTATAATAACATCAGAGAATACTCATTAAGTATTCTCATCATCCTTCCTAAAAGGGCAAGACACCAGTTACTTATTAACTGTGACACTCAGGACTCAGAACTGCCCATAATACTGTGGTGTAAGAGGACTCCTGCACTGAGCTAATTAGTGTCGCTCTCAGTCACTGTGCCCAACCAAGTGTGGCCCTATGCTCAGTGTAAGCAATCGAGTAGTAAATGGATTTGGGGAAACTGCCATTCCAAAGAGCTCACTGATTTCATTTAGTGTTTATTTCCTTAGATCTGAATATGTGGCTTGAATATATTCTAAATTTGGTTGGCAGAAGCCCAAAGTACTCTAGTTTTCTTTGGTTATAGACACACTGCTTTTGCTCTCCAATGCTGAGCAGTAACACTATTTCCTATTGGGATTCAGAATCTCCCCTAGTACGGTAACTCCCTAATGTGCCTGCTAATCTGATGTTAACTGGAGTCTAAAATGACATTGTTTCACTTATGTCAGGTCCAATGGCTACATTGAACTCTTTTATCTGTGAATGAGGAAAAAAAAATTAGGCAAGACATTACTGAGCTTACATCAACTTGTTCTAGGTATGAGAATAAACAAAAATGGCACAAATGATATTACATTGGGGATGAGTGATATCGGTTTTTGTCCGAGCCAATCCATCCTTCCTTATGAACATTGTCCCCAGAATTGACCTAAGGAGCATGGAGGCAGACTGTGGCATGACAATTCTTTTATCCTAGATTCATCACCAAATCCTGAGCCTTTGTGGTCTAGGATTGTCAGGGAAGCAAAAATCAAAAAATCTAGAAATATTCAAGAAGGCTGGTGTGAATTTTTACTCACAAGCATGACTTATTTCAGGCAAAATGTACAATTTTTAGCCGAGTGTTAGGGAGAAATTTTTTCTCTTTACAAGTTATAGAAGCATGAAGTTAAAAATTTAAGAGCAGCTATATATTCCATCTTTTGCATGAACATCAGAATTCTAGCAGTGGGCTAAGGTAATGATGGATTTTAGCTATAATTTGGAGGGAAAGAAAATATGAATATGAAGAAGCTCAGTTAGAGACCTACCAAAGCCAAACGCAAACGGAGGCTGACTGTATTTGATACAATAGTTTGAATGCGCAAAAAACCCATTGGGGTTAAAATATATTTAAGTTACATTATATAGCTCTACATTTACATTGTTTTATCCCTCTCAATTTTAAAAATGACATTAACCATCCTCATATAGAAAAGCTCATTACAGATATCAAAACAAATAACTAAATGACCTCTGAATAGAGGGTCAAAGTATGTCACTATTTTATAAACAATGTGACCACAATATGTTTTTCCTCAAATCAAATGGCAAGGGAATTCATTTTAAGCAAAACAGTAACATTTCTAAAATGATCTATAAGTATTCTCGAATTTAAGACAAGCACGAAGGTGGCCGCTACTAATTCCACTCTGCTACAACAAATGCTTAAAGCTTTCATTGCAAAAGACAAGTTTCATGTAATACTTCCACTTTAGACCATTAAGATGAGATAATTAAATTTATTAATTGAAAGAAGAGTTACAGTCTTAGAGAAAAATAAATATGTAAAGTTTTTTGAGATTCAAAAACCCCTTATCATTATGAGCCAATCATTTCCCATTCTCCTTTCTACTAAGAAAAAATGTAAGTTACCCCTGGAAAACCAGATATTTTCAAATTTCTGCTATTTGTGCTCTTGGTGAAGCTTGAGCTGAATCTACTATCACTGTAGTAATCATTTAAATCAAAACTGGCTAAGAAGCATCTCATAATTCCTGAATGGGTTGGATCAGAGAGCAATCTAGTAAAATGTACTAATCATTTAAATAAATCTCATAATTCCTGAATGGGATGGATAAGACAGCAATATAGTTGATAATGATGTACTTTACTGAATTTACCACAATGTTGTAATTGGTCTCTCTTTCGACCAACTATGTGGTAGAGTTATAGTTAGAGTATCCATCCCACAGGCGTTTGTCATTTCTTTGTGTTAGGAACATTACAATTCCACTCTCTTAGTTGTTTTTAAGCATATGCAACCTCATTGTTCATTGTAGTTACTTTATTGTGCTAACAAATATTATTCATTCTAACTATATTTCTGCACCTATGAACATCCCCACTTTACACACTTGAATATTTCCTTCAGTGTCTTTTCTCTCAGCCTGGACCATCGGCACTGCATCGTAAAGTACTGTCCCTGACTTAACGCCTTTTGCCAACTCGCTGTGAAGAACACGGGATTTTAGTTTTCCAAAGAAAATGTTTTTCAGATTCATAATATACTGATTATGCATATTAATGTTCAAAGATTTCATGAAGGTTTTTTTTTCATTTTTCTTATTATGTAAAAGTTGTTTTGGAAATCTAGAAAAAGAAGGGCAAAGTATTCATTCTTCCAAAAATTTTTGAGATCTTTTTTACTTTTGCAGTTTAGTAGAGATCTGGACTTTTATCAATTTTTTTTCCAAAATAGGAGCATTGTGATTTCATAGCTTTGTCCTATTTTTCTCTTTCCTCTATATTTATAGTTGTAGGTCTGTTCTTAATCTTTGTATTATCTATTTCTCTTTGTTCTGTTTTTTATAGGAGGGTAAATATTTTTACAAAAATTTCACAATGATGTCTAAATGTTTTCTGTATTCTATGTTCTACACATTCTGTCCTTTATATTTGTGTTCTTGTCTTGTCATTATTTGTTATTTTCCATTATATTCTACTTGGCAGAGAATAAAAAAAATGTATGAGTTCGTGTTAAATGAGAAAACTACCCACAGTATTTTATCCATTTGTTTATTAACTGATAAAAGCATTCTGTCCTTTATTTCAGTTTGTATTCTTTTTGGCTGTTGGACACATTCTAACAAAAAAATATGACGTTGGAAGTTAAGTAGGTTGATGTGTTTTGTTCCTACATCAGTTCCTAGTGTCTAATAAATTATTGTGTAATGGTACAAGATGGGATCCCTTCATTCTCCAACTACTTCAATTATTATGTTCTAAAAATGCTATGTAAATTAAAAATTTCAAGATAAAGTATGTCCTGGAAATATAATTCTTTCTTTTTCTATAAATGATCTGTGTAGCAACTGCATATTTTGAAATAGAAATCTGTGCTTCTGCCACATGGCAATTTGGAATATGTAGAAATATAAAGAGTAATTGGTGAAACATTCTAGATTTGTCAAAATGAAGAATCTGTGCAGACAAGGACTACCATAACAGTTGTCAGTTTAGTAGAGACTTTGCAACTCTTAATTATTGATATAATGAGGTTTAAGAATTAACATTTGTTGGCACAGTGGCTCACACCTGTAATTCTAGCAATTTGAGAGGTCAACGTGGTAGGATCACTTGAGGTCAGGAATTTGACACTAGCTGAGCAAGAGCAAGAACCCCTCATCTGTACAAAAAATACAGAAATTATCCTGGTGTGGTGGTGTGTGCCTGTAGTTCCAGTTACTTGGGAGGTGGAGACAAGAGGATTGCCCTTGCCCAGGAGTCTGAGATTGTACTCTGCTATAATCATGCCACTGCACTCCAGCCCAGGTGACAGAGTGAGTGAGACCTTATATCAAACAAACAAACAAACAAAGAAAAAAGAAAAGAATTAACATTTGTACATTTGTGCTACTACCCATCATGTTTGTTGAGGCAGAGCAAACCCACAGCATATGCCAGCCCACGTGATTCATGTTGACATGCAGATTTTGGCAATAAGCTGATTGCCAGACTTCATTCTCACTATCCTTATGTTAATTCTTCTCTTTCTTTCTGCACATATATTTTAGTCACCATCTAGGAGAGATTTGTATCAGGAACAAAAGCCAGGTGATATTTTAAACTTATATGTTACCGATTAAAACAAACAAACAGAATAAATAAATGAAATGGTTGTCCAACTTAATCCAGTTCAATTCAGGTTAACAAACAGTTACATTTAATAGATGTTTGTTGTTTCCCATCTTTTACACAACTCAATGGTTTAATAACAATTTGCATGTGTGTATTTATATTCATACATCTTAACCAGATAAAAGTAAAATCTTATGAATCGGATAATAGCTTATTTTCTTATGTTTCTGAAAATTTCATTTTTGCTCATGGCCAAGTCCTTGCCATTTTATCTCCCCATGATCTTCCTTCTCAAAGTCTCTTATCATCCTAAAGAGCAGGCTCTGGGCTGCTGGACACAATTTCCTAGAAGTGTTTTGATCTAGGGAATGGATAACTAACAAAACCATCTAACCAAACGCATGCCACAGAAACGCTCATTCCCAGTTATTAGAAAAGACGACCCAAAGCCACCAGTAAGGGCAGGCACTTTAAGAGACAATGTGTCTACTCTGACCGCAGAGCTAGGAAGAAGCAGAAGAAAGAGAAACAATGAGACCAAGTTCAGTGGCCTCAGAGAAAAGATAAAAGTGAGGAAGCGATCAAGTTGATTCCCGAAGTAGATCAAGTTCCTCGACTGCCTCCCTCCTACAGGCTGAATGACCTGCCCTTGGCTTCTCTGTGACTCCACAGCAACCGTCCAACACATTTCTATTTGCCTTAAGCTCATTTTGGTTTCTGGTAACAGAAGCTATAAAGAGGCAGTCAGGCAATAAACTTACTTCTCTATAATTCCTTTAATTATTATACATTTACAAACTTTTCTTTTGAGGAATATGATTTACTTCATGAAGTTCATAGAGCTAAATATTAACAAAATGTGGTCCCTTTATTTTTTTCCAGGCTTTATCTACTTTATAATTCTTTTTTCACTTAAAAAAAATCTATATTTCCACTTTTCACATTTTGCTTTTCCTACTTTTTCAATTCGTGACTGATTTTAGGTACTGATTTCCCATGTAGTAATAGGAAAAATATACTTTGGCTTATGATTCATCACATAATGCATGTAAATTAAAATGTTCTATCATTTCAAGACCAGCCTGAGCAAGACTGAGACTCTGTCTCTACTAAAATTGAAAAACTAGCTGGGGATCACGGCAGGTGCGTGTAGTCTCAGCTACTCTGGAAGCTGAGGCAAGAGGGTGACTTGAGTCCAGGAGTTTGAGGTTGCCGTGAGCTTTAATGATACTACGACATGCTACCCAGGTAAACTAAGTGAGACTGTGTCTCAAGTAAAAAAAGAAAAGAAAATCTATAGTGTTTGTATTGGTAGTTGTTTTGTTATTGCCATAAAATCGGGCAAAATAGATCTACATCATTCTAACATGATTGAAATGTCAAAAATCATCACCATGGGGAAGATAATTGTGTATTCTCATTGTGTGATACACACAGACTATCCATTTAGAATTACAAGGAACTGCACACATATAAGCCTAAGTTACAAATTGCTCGGTTCCTATAAATCTATTGCTTTTTTGCTAGCATCAAATCGATGTGTTTCTTCTCTCTCATTCGTGTAATTTATGATAATCTGTATTGCTAGCTGGGTCTCTGAATACTTCAGCATATTAAATGTATTTGGATAATGCAAAAGCAATTTTTTTATCCTTAAAGTGGAAGAATTCTAAATTTCTTTATTAACCGATAAGATGCCTTTTCCTAGTAAATACAGTTTAAAATATTTCTTAATAGAAAAGAGAAAAAATGGCTTCAACATTCGAGAGTAACCCTTGGCCTACTCTTTAGGATTATGAGATAACAACATCAAAATGTAAAAAAAAAAAAAATTGTAAAAATGCCACCTCTCTCTCTCTCTCTATTTTTTTTTTGAGACAGAGTCTCACTTTATCACCCTCAGTAGAGTGCTGTGGCACCACAGCTCATGGCAACCTTCAACTCTTGGGCTTAGGTGATTCTCTTGCCTCAGCCTCCTGAGTAGCTGAGACTACAGGCACCTGCCACAATGCCCGGCTATTTTTTTGTTGCAGTTTGGCTGGGGCCGGGTTTGAACCTGCCATCCTCAGTATATGGGGCTGCTGCCCTACTCACTGAGCCACAGGCACCACCCAAAATGCCACCTCTCTTAATTCTCATCCTCTGATATAATTAATGGCCACACGGAAGGAAGTACAGCATCCTTCACTTTATATGTGATTACTCTTTTCCACTTAGTCTGAAAGCTATACAAATTCTCAAAAGCTATGGGTCTGTGACAAGGAAAAAGCCAAGGAGGAGGCATTTGGTGATCCATGGTCATTAAAATACAGAGGATCATTCACCCACTGGTGTTAATCAGATTCTCTTCTTTATTACAAGCACCTCAGCTTGGTTGCTGTTCAAACAAACGCCACATTCACAGTTTGGCATTCCTAGTGGTCGTCTTGATTGGGGCCTACAAGAAAGGATATAATGAAAGGTTTTTGTTTTTTTCCCTAGAATTAAAAAAATAGTGCCACCTATTCTGAAGATTGTTCATTTGCTTCATTGCATGTGTCTTTATCCGTACAGAAGCTTTTTGAGCTTCATCAGGTCCCATTTGTTTGTTTTTGTTGTTGCTGCAGTTGTCAGTGGGGACTTCTTCACAAAATCTTTTCCCAGGCCAATGTCATTAAGAGCTCTTCCCACACTTTCTTCTAGAGTTTTTACTGGTTTGTGTCTTACATTGAATCTTTTATTCAGTATGAGACAATTTCTATAAGTGATGAGAGGTGAGGGTCCAAATACAACTCAGACTTTTCTTAACAGAGACAGTGTATCCTTATCATATGACCCTTATATTAATCCAAAATGAAGAAAACAATAGTGCCACCGGCAGAAATATCTGCTCTGGTTATATGGATGGAAGATTGGTAGAAGACAGATATAAGAAGGGAGATAGACATAGATTGGTACGTATATGAAAAGATAGATACATAGATAAAAATAGATCATTTATAGATACAAGGAAAGGTAGGAGGTTGTCTAAAAGGCACTGAACTTAGAAAATAAATATGTAATGAGAAACTCTAGAGACTCTTAATCAGGGGTGTCTTTTTTCTTTTTCTTTCTATGCTACATATTTGAAGAGTAAGAATTGTCTTGGACCACACTTTAAATATGTACTCAGTAATACAGAGATTTTCATCTGCTGTTCTGTGAGGGGATTGTAGGTATGCTGCAACAGTCTTTAAAGGTTGTTAATTAAATTATTTTCAATAAAAGGTCAAAGTACATAAGTATATTCTTTTCTTAAAGTTTTTCTTTGATCATCATCATTTGACGGTGCCATGGAAGTTTATAGGTTCAAGTCTGCCTTGAGATAAAAAAGGTTGGAAACACCGCACTAATGAAAGCTGATTAGCACAGAAGATGTCTCAGCATACATGTTATGACATTCAACACCATAGATAAGCGCAAAAAAAAAAAAATGACTTTACAAAATCAGTATGGGGCTCCAGAGGCCACAGCCTGGACACCCCTCACCTGATCTAATGTAAATGGCAGCGCTCTTTACAGCAAAGCTACCTCACTGTCATTATCCTCAAGCTTCTCTCTGTGTATGGTTTCTATATGATCAAACACAGCATAAAATCACAAGTGGATTTCTAATCCTAGATTAATCATCCTCAAACAAGCAAATAAGTAATAGAAATTCACGTTTTCCACACTGTGGCAGATATAAAGGAACAAAAAGAAACGTATTAGTCAGTCATCGCTGCTGGGTAGTAATAAAGCAGGTATCAGAACAGAGAATATCAGAAGCAATAAATCAGAAGTAATAAAGCAGTATCAGAACAGAGATAAAAAGAGAGACATTCTGAACAGGCTTTCCCCATTCCTGTGATAAGTGAGGACAAAAGAGCAGCACCGAGACGGGATTCATAGAGGAGCTGCACAGAGTCGGGATTCATACAGGAGCTGCACCAAGACGGGATCCATACAGGAGCTGCACAGAGTCGGGATTCATACAGGAGCAGCGTCAGGTTCATTTACTTTTCATGACACCTTTTAACAAACATGGAAGATAACATGGAAGATAAACCAATTATCATGATTTTTCTTAATAAATGAGCACAAGTTACAAAAGAAGCATTTTACTTTCAAATATAACATTTCATTAAAAGTTAAAAGAGTACATATCTATTTTTGTGCTGACTTTTTCATCGTCAAGAAAGCTGCTTTAGTTTTGAGACCCTACAATTTGGCATTTAGTTTTGACTTACTGAAACCCGTTTTTCGAAATAAGCTAATTTATAAGAACAATCTTTTATGTATATTGAGTACTCCCAGTCAATTATATTATTTAATCCTCAGAGTTTTCCTAAGATTCTTTTACATCTTGCTAACACCCCATCCAAAGCACAGCTATAATCTGAGGTGGGATATGAGGGCGGAAGCTGAGGTGAAAGGAGAGATGAAATCAGTCAGAATCTGCAAGTCAAGGAAATGTGACTTTGAAAGCTCTACTAGTAATCACTCATATTCCTCTGAAGAGAATTAACATTTCTTGCCTTCTGCACAAAGGGAATAGAGCCAAAAATGTTATCACAACCAACAAGAATAAAAATAAAAAAACTTTTAGGTAACCAAGGAGCACCCCTCTTCCTGGCTCAAACTCCTTGGAAATCAATGTCATCCCAATGATGGACAATGCACCCTTCTCTCAAAGATGAAAAAAGGAGAGAAGAAATAAAGTAATAGACCACAATTCCCATTCATGCTAATTCTCAATGCGATGGCACAAGAATTAAGGGCAAGAATCAGCTGCAGTGTTTTAGTTTTTTCCTTAGATAATCAAAAGTGCTTGGGAAATTATGACATTTTCCCAAAATACACACACAAACACACATACATGTAGAGATATATAGCTCAGAGACAGGGTTTTGCTCTGTCACAAGGCCAGAGAGTGGTGATGTGATCATATCTCAATATAACCTTGAATTAGTAAACTCAAGTGATGTTCCTGCCTCTCCTTCACGAGTCACCAGGCCTACAGTGCTTGCCATCATACTTGGCTATTATTTTGTTCTTTTGTACAGATGGTGTCTTGCTACATTGCCCCACCTCGTCTCAACCTCATGGCCTCAATCACCTGGGCCACCTGATGTGCTGGGATTGCTGATGGGAGGTACCATGCTCAGCCTTCCTGAAATATTGATAAGATCTTCTGCCTAGCAAGGAAGCAAAATAACTCATAGCAGAGTAGAGTTCGTGAAGAAAAATAAAATCATGTTAATTTTTGTTTTTAGCCCAAAGTTTGGACTGTGGAAAAATTATTATAATATTATTCCAAAAGAAAGTCAGAAAATGATATTTTTATATTGTCACAGTTTTGTGGAGTGATGTATACACTGTTAATAACACTAGTTCTAAAATATTGTTTCTTTCTGAGTACTTACAAAGGCCTTACGAAGACTATTTAGAACAAAGAACATTCCATCCGAATTTGAAAAGCAAATGTTTGCACTCTCTGTCTGTCACTAAGTAGGGGTATGTTCTTTGGTATTAAATCTCCCTTAGCCTCAGTTTACATATCTTAAATAATAAATATATACACTGGAAAGTAAATTTTAGTGCTCATATAGCTCAAAATAATTTATGTGCCTAATAGATATGTAATAATGTGGGAAGAATAAAATCATTAGGTAATTATAAAACCAATAGTCCTTTATTTTAAATATGTAGTTTTATTTTTATAATTAAAATTTTTTGTCTAAAATTTAGGGAAATTCAAAGTGATCTCTAAATATTTTGCTTAGAAATATATGAATTCTATATCCATAATTATTAAAAGAAAAGTTAATATAAAACATAATTCCTTATCACAAAAAGAAGATATTATAACCTCCTAATACATTTGAGGAATTCAAAGAATGTATTTTAGTTCAGTGAAACAGAGCAAACCATATCAACAAACAATATGACATTATTTTAAACTAGAGTGTGCAGCAGAGAATCTATATATGTAAGATGTTATATATATATATATTATATATATCAAAGAGTATATATAAGAATATGAATATAAACTAGGAATCACAGAAAGCACCACAGCATTCATATGAGGCTTTTCTTTGAGGAAGGTGGTAATTTGGCATAGATGACTAAAGAAAAGCATTACCAGAAGAAAAGCATGGAATCTTAGAAGCCATACATACGCCAAAGAATTTAAATTAATTTATTAATTTATGATTTGATAACTTGGATGGTTCTGCTTCCAGCCATGATTGAAGCTATCACCATAAGCAATGCTAACACAAAGATGTCATACTAAAGAATCGTTCTCAGGCCTTGCACAATAAACATTACCCAGTCTGTGACACATTTGTCAGTGAAAAGTATAATCTGAGTTGCATCTGCTGTGGCTTTCTTCCTTGGATGCAATTTCTTATGGCAGGATAGAGGAAGTGAAATCCTATCAGAGATCAGCAATCTCAGTGGAAGAAAAACCACATCTCAGAGGTTGATACTGTGAAGATACCTGAAATTTGGAAATCAGGGTTCTGGAGAAAAGACAGCACCATGGAAGCCCACCAGACACCTGCTTAGCCTGTTTGGCTATCTCCCTAAGCGTCTGGCTGAATACGTAGCTGTGCGTGTACAGTGAGATACTGTGATGCCAGAAGAATCAGCTACCAAAAGGCTGTGAGCCAAGTGAATATTTTGAAGTTCACATAATTCTGGGAGCAGGGACGTTACAATCACGCAGCGTTCTGACAGCTCACACACAGCTCACTGAAACAGGCGAGGTGAATCCACAAAGAGGCTCAACTTCTGAAGCAAGCTAATCTTGTTTCAGAATAAGAACCACTGTATCATGCTCTCACAAACACCGAACCAAGCTTCCAAAACACCATTTTGAACAGTCAGGAAACTGATTATCTTACAAATAAAAATGTATATGATACCCTTCGAAGGAGGACAACGCAATCCAATCTCTCATTAATGTGGGATTCGTAATGTCACACCATTTAAAAATACAAATCCAAGGAAGCAGAACAATATAGGAAACATGAAGTAGAAGAAAACACAAGCAGTAAAAAATCTAAGGGCTAGATTTAGGTGACAGCACCTTCGAAGAGCTATTATGAACATAGTGAATGATTTGAAGTACTAAACATTATTACTAAACATATAGGAAACCTCAAGGGGAAAAGGAAAAGTTTAAAAAAATTAAAATTTTAGAACTTAAAACTTCACAGTATTTTCAAATGAAAAACAAATCAACAGGCACTAAAAAGTAGAGTTGATACTTCAGAAGAAAAATCTGTTATCTAGAAGACAGATCAATAGAAAATATCAAAACTGCAGCACACATGGGGAAAAAAGAGAAAAAGGAAGAGAGGGTCATGTCCAGTGTCACAATGAAAAATAATCAGACATCATCTCAGACGGAGAGAGACGAAAGAGAGATTTCCACTGCTGACTCGTTTCAACAGGTTCAGGGAAAGGCAGGAATTAAGTAGTTGCTACTAGTTCATTACTCTTAGTTACACAACTAGCACAGTTAATTGGATATTTTATTATTAAAATATGTTCTATGATGTATTTTGAAAGGATTATATTTCTATATGTTTGCCTTAACTTACTCAAGATTTATGTGTTAAAAATATCTGAATATTTGTATGAAGAAGGAGCTACAGAGATGATACTCTACTATACTCTACATTTTGTTAAAGAAATATTACCAAGAGAGGGACGAGAAAGCATTCCATAGAATCTGTATTCTGTATGGTATTTAATCTTTACATACATAAGACATTTAGAATTCCATATGTGGATGGCTAGAGATCTTATTCATCTACAGATCTGTCTTGCTATCTATCCCCTATAACTTATAAGTACATGTAATCTATTTTTTGATGATATTTCAGAATTTTGTACACCTTAAATTTAAAGTGATTTTAGGGTTATTTTTAATTATGAGCATTTTAAAGACATGATCCAACAATCTGATTTCTGTGTAATTACCAAAAAACGCTGAAATCAGGATGTTGGATAGATATCAACACTCGTATATCATTGCAGCACTATTACACTAGCCCAGGTAGGGGAACAAATCACATTGCATTGATAGATGAACAGATAAGGAACATGTGATACATACATAATAGAATAAATTGTAGCTTAAAAAGAAGAAAATTCTGTAACGTATGACAACACCGGAAACTTTTAAGTATATTGTGCTAAATAAATAAGCCAGATAGAAAGAAAAATGGTGCATTACTGCACTTACGTGGGGTATCTAAAACAGTCAGATTTATAGCATCAAAGGTTAGAATGGTGTTTGCCAGGGATGGGGGAAAGAGGGAAATTGGAAGTTACTAATCAATGGATATAAAGTTTCAGTAAGACAAGATGACTAATTTCTGGAGATCCACTGTACAGAATTGAACCTATAGCCAATAAAAATGCATTGTCCACTTCAAATGTGCTTCAATGTGTGTACACATTGATGTAACATTATCAACGTGTATATACATGGATCATGTTAACTGTTCTTACCACCATAAAATAAATTTTTAAATCAGAAGAAATGTTATGCTAAAAAATATTGATCATGTATGGTGATTTCACGATAGTTCACATTGCGCTTTTGTACATCTCGGTCAGTTTACTAGTTTATTTTAATGTTTACTGCCTGCTTGAGTTAAAAATCTAGTCTCTAAACTATGCTAGTAGCATGATATTGGCCACATTACTGAATATCTCTAAACCTCAATTCTTTTTTTTTTTTTTTTTTTTATAAAAGAGGGTTAAGGGTGGGGAAGCTGCACGTGTGGCAAGTAGCCTCCGGGATCCTTGAGTGTGGCCTTTTGACTGAATCCAAGATTTACAGAACAAATCCTTTTCTTCAAGGGCCCCTATTGTATGAAGTTTGAGGACTGCATTTGGGGATCCAGAGAGCCACATGTGGCCTTACAGCCTCAGGTTGTCCATCTCTTCACTCCCTTTACATTTGGATGTTTGTAATTAAAGACTAACTGCTGCCTTCCCTCACGCTCACAGAGAAACATTTTATTTTTGCCCCAAACTTTTTCCATATGTCTTTTATAAAATCCACAGTATTATAGTTGTGACATAGTATTTCTGCTGTCTTTATTAATGCTATACTTGTTCTTTTTGATATTCCTGATTGAATTTTGCTATAATATATAAATAATTTGTTTTCCTTAGTTGAGAACTTTCAGAAAAAGGAAATTGCCTGGAATTGTCAAGGCTGTTAGCTGACAAGGATACTCAGGCTTTTCCCTGAAACCAATGCTAATATCCTGAGTTTTCTCATTCACCCAATGTATACCAATCGGATAATAACTTCTTAATGCGGTTATTGAATGTGGAAGTTTATAAATAACTTCAGACTGAACATGAGGCAATATTTTCCAGGGAGGGCCTCTATGGGCCATGAGTGCAGGTGTACTATCTGCTGTGTTTACTGCCCTTTCCTCAGTAGTACACAGAAACTTTAATCTAGGAAGAATCAATCAACATTAATTGTAAAATTGTCAATTGTGTGGCTGTTTCCTTCCGACTATTTTTTTTCTTGAACCTTCCCTTTATGGCTTCATCACAGAAAATGTACATTCAACAGTTTACTCAATATTTTGTTCCATACATAAGTCCTAAGGAAAATACTATAAAGCTAAGTATTATTTTATACAATATTGTTCCTATTGCTTACCTCTACTTTGTAAAAAATCTTCAAGGAAAATACTTAACTAAGATTTTTTAATTCTTCATCTAATGATAGAATAAGGACCTTTGCTTTATCCATAATGGCCGTCATTTTGCAATTGCTTTAACATAGTTCATTCAATGTTTTGAAAGTAGCTATATAATTAGAATGCAATATTTCCACTTCTTTTCATCTCACATTTTGTAAGTAATTCTCCATGATATTTGACTGAACTATTCTCTTACTAAACATATTTGATTTCTTTTGCTTATTATTTCTTTTATTTATTTATTTATTTTTTTATTAAATGATAGCTGTATACATTAATGCAAACATGGGGTACAGTGTAGTGTTTTCATATACAATTTGAAATACTTTGATCAAGCTGGTTAACATAGATTTCATTTCATATGCTTAGTTATTGTGTCAAAACATTTATATTCTAGTTCTAGAAAATTTCACTTGTACTCTTGTTAGACAGATATATAGGTGATCTTTCCAGTCACCCTCCTGGCCACCCTTCTCTCCTCCCCTGCCCCACCCCCTCCCCATGTTCTTAGGCTAGAATTAAGTTGTATCTTTCATTTGAGAGCTATAAATTAGTTTCATAAAAGGGCTGTGTACATTGGATACTTTTGCTTATTACTTCTAATAATTAAAAATCAGCCAAAATTGGGTGGCACCTGTGGCTCAGTGAGTAGGGTGCCAGCCCCATATACCAAGGGTGGCAGGTTCAAACCTGACCCTAGCCAAACTGCAACAAAAAGTAGCCAGATGTTGTGGTAGGCGCTTGTACTCCCAGCTACTCAGGAGGCTGAGGAAAGAGAATCACCTAAGCTCAAGAGTTGGAGGTTGCTGTGAGCTGTGACGCCATAGCACTCTAGCAAGGACGGCAAAGTGAGACTCTGTCTTAAAAAAAAAAATAGCCAAAATGTCCTTATAACAGTGTATCACAGTAAAAACTGAATCAACACTAGGTTTTATCTTTATTAGCCTCAGGGTTGTTTGATAAATATAGTTATTATTAGCAGCCTTTGTCTTAATCCTTGGGGTTCAAAATCAATGAATGTTCCTTTTAACAAAACAGGGCTTACATCAGTCAATAAACCTTGAATCTGTAATGGAATCTGTTTTATCTTCCATCCCTTACCAACCAAGCCTTACACCTAACATCAGTAAGTACAATGAATTATAAATTAATAAATGATAAATTCTTCCAAGCTTTAATATGCCTTTTCTCAAAAGTTTTCTATGAATAAAACATAGCCTGAAAGCTAGGGAGATTGGACAATTTTAATGCCAAGAAGCTATGTGAGTATGCATTTAAAAATTCTCTCAACAGCAATTACCTATTCTGACCTTATCAACTTGTGATTTATTTCACTTTGTTTGCGTGGACATTATTCAAAAAGTAAAACCTGCTTCCTTGCAATAAAGATAAGCATCTATTTTTGATGATGAAATAAAGATAATATCATGCTAGCCATTTAACTCGAAATTGAAGTATGACCTAATTTTCTAGAATCGCGTGTGAAGAAATATGGAACATAGTGTTCCGTTGGTGAATATTAATATTTTTCTGCCAATATTAAATTTAAATACCAACAATGACCAAACTGTTGTAAACATTCACTCTTTTCTATACCTTGGGCTCTCTTTTAGAATTCCAGCATTGTTTCCTTACTCACCTTTGCATCAGCAGTGCTTAAAACAAAGCCTGAATCTAAGCAAAAAGAAAAAGAATGAACACACATTAAACATTGTCTAAGGTCTGGATCCAGAGTGTGGACTTGGGAAGTGATTTATTAGATACGGAATTTAAGAAAATTGCTTTATGTTTGTATTAAACTTCTCATCTGTAAGATGACAAAAATAATAGAACCACTATCAAATAGCTGCACGAGGATTTTAGAGAAATGACTTAAGTGAATTACTGAGCAGCGATCTGGATTTACAGCAGTTCCTCATGTTGTACACCAAATATCTGGGCCGGTTATAATACTAGGAACTTTATAATTTTATGTAATCTGAAAAGAATGCTCTGCACAGCAAATATGCAAAGTAAACATATCTAATAGGACATAGGGCCAGAACTTAATCTCAGGGAAGGCTAACCCACAGCCTATAATCTAGTAACTATTTCATTCCTGTCAGTGTAACCAATAGATTAAGGAATTAAATCGATGGGATCACAGTGTTCAGAAAGTGCTGCTATCCAGAGTATCAGCTCAAGGAGAAATATCATAGGCCACGTCAGTGTAATTGGCTTGTTAGTGTACTCTGGGAATTGCCTGGAAATAAGACGCACGTTGGGGAAGAAGGGGAGAATACTCAGGCAGAGATAAACTTGCATACTTGAGATGAAAGAGTAAGATTTATTTTGTGTAACAGTCTTTATGTAGAGAGTAGTTGAAAAATTTTGTAACAATATCATCCATTTATTTAATCCTCAGCACATGTTAGGTGTGGGGCGAAGAGAAGCAAATGTGTTTACAATTCACTCTTGATCATTTTATGAATATACAATTGATAAAAAATAACAAGTAAAATATGTACATATCTCATTGCATAAATCCATCACTGCCAAACACGGTTTCACTCTTCTAGGATTATGGTCCAGGGAGGCTGAAGCAGTACTACTGTCAATGGGCATCTACTAAAGGGCAGAATTGGAGACTATGACTTGGGGCTATTACTTTCCACATCAAATTCCAGTTGCATATTTAGTTACTGACTAGGTCAGACAGTAGTGAGCCTCCCCTAACTATCCCCAGAAGGGTCTGCCTGGAATGAAGTGCAGTAGTACCAGGGCACTTACTGTATAAAATTTTAAAGGATTAAAAAAAAAATTACCCTCTGACAAATACCACCTGAAAAATAGTAAGCTCTCAAAAATTAAATTGTACGTTTCTTCTACTTCAGGGAAGAGAGAGTAGAGGAGGATATATAGGCACAACAGATTTGGTTACCCTAATGATACTCTCCATGAAAACGGTGGTGAGACCTGAAGTTTCTCCAATGGAAATGTGAAGTTAACGTCCACCCCACAGCACTTCCATAAGATATAAATAACGCACTCAGGAAGTGCAGCTATCTACGGTAGCAGGTCTTGGAGACTTATCCACAGTATACGTGGATATTGTATCCACTGGAGACAATCCCTCAGTATATATCAGCCTCTTGGTTGGTACACTCTGGAATTGTCTTGAAACTCATTTCGTGCAACGGTTTTTATGTAGAAAGTAATTGAAAAAAATTTGAAGTCTACATACTGATCATTGGGAAAAGAATTTCATGAACAAAATAGGGTATTTTACATGTGATGTATATAGTAATCATAAAGGTTATCCAGAAACATGTGATATACTAAAACCTATAAATCAGAGTGTATGAGTGTATGTACTTTATGACACTGTAGGATTACTTAGGGAACTACTGAAAGACTAAAAGTGCTATGATAAACACCGTATTCGATTTATATGGATTTCAGATAATTTTGGACCCAGAAAATTGATAATATTAATAAAAACATAGACATAAAAGTGAAAACTAGTGATAATTTCCTAATGCAAAGATTGCTTAAAATTACATTTACCTTAAATACAAAAACTAATTAACATTAGTTGAAAAATGCATTTCAGTATTATTTAATGTATATGAATTTTAAAGCCTTTTCTAGTACATTATTAATTAGTGGAGATTTTCAGAAATTTAAGGGAATTCTGGACACTTTAAATAAATAATAAATAATAAGTGACTAAAAGCAAAGTTATCTATATTTTTAGCATTTATTTGATTGGACAGAGTTCTGCTTCATTACCTAATGCCTGCCTTCTTCTTTCCCAGTGCTGCACAAAGTTTTAGCTGATTCTCTTCTGAGACTCTGAATTATTGTGCTGCTTTACCTCACTTTCTGTAGAAAACTGTCCATATGGATAATGAGTAACAGTATGAATAATAATAATGTCATACTAGCTAGTATTTTTTGTCCATTATGTACCAGACGTGTTTTAATCACTTCATCAATGCATCTACTCTCCCCAACAAACAGAAGGCATATGTAGCAATTTTCCAAATTTCCATATGTGAAAATTACATAAGGGAGTCATGGGATTTTATTTTCAGTGTGTCTATTACCAGTTCAACAACTTAAACTTGGGTCATCTATACCAATGGCAGTCATATTTCATTAGATGGCAGGCTCAGAATTCTATTCTTTTGTTCTGAGTTCCAAAAAAAATCTAGTTACATGATAAATACACATTTTTTCCTGTGACTATTAAACTTATATGCAGCTTTTATGTATCAATTTTCAGAGTAAGATTTAAAAGAAAAACGTGATAAAGATGTGAGAAAAATAAGCTTTACAAGCAACATCTATCACAGGAAAATAATGTTTACTTTATGTTTAAATGTAGCAATAAAGATTTATTTTAAAATGAACAAATTTAATGTAGAGAGATATTATAACTAATCATCATATATGTAGTTTAGTATTTTTTTTTAGAGATAGAATCTTACTATGTCACCCTCAGTAGAGTGCTGTAGTGTCACAGCTCACAGCAACCTCTAGCATTGGGCTTAACCAACTCTCTTTCCTCAGCCTCCCAAGTAGCTGGGATTACAGGCACCTGCCACAATGCCTGGCTATTTTTTTGTTGCAGTTTGGCCGTGACCAGTTTCGAACCTTCCACCCTCGGTATATGGGGCCAGTGCCCTACTCACTAAGCCACAGGTGCCCCCCCTAAAATTTAGTATTTTTATAGAAGAACCGGGAGAAAGTATACACCCCTATATGTCTCCATTTGTCATACTACACGGCAAGATACTTTTAAGGTAGCCCGCATATTTATTTAATCTGCATCTTCCAAAGTTTAATGAAATATGTCTCTGATATCATGGGATTTTACTCCATGGTACATTATGTCTCTCAAAAAGCTTGGAAGTTTTTATATAATCAAAATACCATTACCAACTACGAATTAGAAATCATAATTTAATAATCTCATATAATACTCAGTCCATATTCAAACTGTTTTTCTGTTTTCCCTCCACACATGAAAATATGTTTTACAATCAGTATATTCTAACTAACAAATATGTAGGCTTTTCACAGATTATGTCTTTTAATTACTTACTTAATTAATTTATTTTTAAAACCGATTTTCACTTTGTTGCCCCTGGTGGAGTGCCAAAGTGTCATAGCTCACAGCAACCTCAAAGTCTTGGGCTCAAGTGATCCTCTTGCCTCAGGTTTTCATTTTTAGTAGAGACTGGGGTGTCACTCTTGCTCAGGCTTGTCTCCCCTGGAATTCAAGTGATCTACCCACCTCAGCTTCCCAGAGGAGGGTTCCATTCTCTGAGGCTTTAGGATCTTGTCTACGAGAGAAAACCTGAACCACACAGGTCTCAACCTTCACATACAGGGCTGCTTAGAGTCCATAAAGTTGTCACTCCAAAAAGAACCCTCATGAAATTCCATAGACACATGAGCCAGGATCTGCTTCAGCCCAGTACCATTATGACAGCCTGGATCCTGGGATACCCCAGGCATAGTGGCAGCTATTGTGTGGCTCTGAAGAGGGAGAGAAGAGCTCAGATGGGCCTGCACATCCCAGAGAAGGTCCCCTTCACTCTGTTGTGGCTGGTTTTGAGACGGGGCCATGAGTGGACAGCATTTTCCACATGTCCTAGCAGTGCAGCCTGCCTGGGAAAGAACCTGCCCTCTGGGATACGATGCTGTGTTGGGAGACTGAAGCCAGGCAATGCCTCAACTTTGAGCTAAATTCAGGCTGATGCAGCAGCAGCCCCCCCACCTGCCAAGGAGTGATAGAGGAGCTCAAGTTAGCCTCCAAACACCTATTGTAATACCCACTGCCTGCTATGAGCTGTTGTGAGATAGAGATGCAAGCAGACAGCATTTCCCCAACATCAAGCCCACACTGGCTGTAAGAGGTCTGAACCTCTTGGTCACAGGTCAGAAGTGCCCATTTTGGAGTTTTAAGACACACACTGCCCTACTCTTGGGGTAAGCCTGGCTCAGCTATCACCCTTTTCAGCTGAGGAAGGATGAGTGAGCTCAAACTCTCCCACCACCGTCCAGGACAATTCCCATCATACTGAGACCCAAGCCGGCCATACTCTCTACAGTCTCTCATCCCTGCCACTTGGCTGAAAGAAGCCCTGTCCAGTTTGATTGCAAGCTCACAGCTAAGGACATTCTGAGAGTTTACAATACCCACCTACCTGTTACAGGCAGCTGTGAGACTGGGGACTAGCCCTCCCAATCCATTGCAGCCGGCAGTAACACCAACAGTGGGTGACACCACCACTCTCCTGACTCCTCACACATTATTACATCAGCTGTTTAGGGGTCAGAGAACTCGCTGACACATCTGGTCCTCTTCTCTAAATAATATCTTCTGAGCAAGCCAAGTGATAGCCCAAAGTCGGCACCCAGGACACACTAGAACTGCTGCCAGAGTAATCTGCTCTGGAGCCTAAAATTGGCCAGATTCAGCTTACTGTTTCCACAACTGAGTCTAAACACTAGGTTGGCCTATGTTTAAATCCCTAGTAAACTTCACCACTGACTCCATTAAACTGTTCCTTAAGCCACTAAAGAAATCACAAAATTCGTGGATTCTCTATTCTTCCTAAGAGATCACACAAAGATCAAACTTTTTCAGGCACCAAAAAAGAAAGTCAAACTATCCTACTCAATGAACAAAACATACGCATCATCGACAAAAAGTTCTCCCCTTCAAAGGGAATTGCTAAAATTCAGAATAAATGGCTGCTACATCAGAAGTGCAGACATCAGTGGGAGGACACAGGAAACATAAAACAGCCAGAAAATATGACACCACCAAGGACCACAATAATTATCCAGCTATGGATCTCCATCAAAAGGAATTCCTTGTAATGCCAGATAAAGAATTCCAAATAATGATTCTAAACAGCTTAGTGCCATGCAAAAGGAATCTGAAAACCAATGCCAAAGATATTAGAAAATAAATTCAGAATATGAATTAGAAATGTACTAAACAGATACTTTAATGAAAGACAAACAGAAATTCTGGAGCTGAAAAATTCATTTATAGAAAAAAGAAACATATTCAAAGTCTTCAAAAACAGACTAGATCAAACACAAGAAAAAAATCTTAGCACTGAAGAAAAGTCTTTTGAAATATCCAGTCAGACAAAAATAAGCAAAAAAGAATAAAAAAGAATGAGCAAAACCTTCAAGAATCATAAATTGTCTGATCCTATGAATTATTGGTATTCCCAAGGGAGAACAGAAATCACAAAGTTTAGAAAAACTATTTAAGAAAATAATTTATGAAAGCTTGCTAGGACTGAAAAGAGAGTTAGAGTTTTAGTCAGAGAAGGCCCGATGATACCCAGGCAGTTACATCGTTAAAAGGACTTCACCATGGTGCATTATAATTAGAATGATTAAAGTCAAAGGGAAAGGGAGAATTTTAAAATCAGCAAGAGAAAAGCATCTCGTCATCCATAAAGGGAACTCTATCAGACTAACTGCAAAACTCTCCACAGAAATGTTTTATACCAGAAAAGAATGGATAGCATTTTCAAAGTGCTGAAAGAAAAGGAAAAAAAAAAAAAAACAAACAAAATAAAACTACAAGAATTTTATATCCTACCAGAATACTCTTTGTGAATATTAATTATTATTAATTATGGGATATTGTAATTCTGTAATCCCTGTAAATTGAGAAGAAAAACTATCAGTGTTGAAGAAAGGAAACAGGTGGATTACACAGGAGTTTTAATAAAAACCCTATAGTTAAGAGTTTGAATTGAAAGTATCTCTATGAACACACAAGAAATTTTGAAATTATCTGTTACTTTCACTTATAAATATTAGTTGTCTATTTTTTGAGACATTGGAAAAAACAAAATAATAATAAGTTAACTGATCAAAGTATTCTATAAAAGATATACTTCTATCTGAAAAAAAATAAAGCAGTACTTTTTTTTTTTTTTTTTTTTGAGACAAAACCTCAAGCTGTCCCCCTGGGTAGAGTGCTGTAGCATAGCTCACAGCAACCTCCAACTCCTGGACTCAAGTGAGTCTCCTGCCTCCGCCTCCCAAGTTGCTGGGACCACAGGCACCCGTCAGAATGCCTGGCTATTTTTTTTCAGTTGCAGCCGTCATTGTTGTTTGGCGGGCCTGGGCTGGATTCGAACTCACCACCTTAGGTGTATGTGGCTGGCGCCTTAGCCACTTGAGTCACAGGCGCCAAGCCTAAAGCAGTACTTTTTAGAGAAATAACTAATTCTAGGATTGCAGCATTACATAAAGTAGGTAGTTGTAGGGTGAAATATGGGCCCCATGTGGGTTTAACCTAAGACTAAAGGAATTTAACAGGAAGAGACATAAAAGTGAAGAAAGCATCTTTAATTTCAAGGATGTTATACTAGTAAGTGACACACAAACGTGCACACACAAAGTCTCAGGAAGGCAAGAGTTTGCCATTGTTGGCTGCCTAACTCCTTCTCTCCAGTATCACATTTCTTCATCTTCTGTTGGGATGATACCGTATAGTTTTGGTTTGCTTCTCTAGAAGAAGAGCCTGAGATGGAAATTCTTTTTCAGGTGACATAAGGAAGTGGTGGCAGGAGAAAGAGAGTGAATGAGCCGGGATAGAACAGCAGGAGCAAAGCTAAACATGTCTGAGTCTTCATCTGAGGACTCATTATGCTGAAACACTGAAGTTATTGAGAAAAATTGGTAGCACAGACCTACTTCCCCTCTAAAATAAGAGGGAAGATGTTTGCACCCTCTGTGTCACTCAAATATTAGCTGAAGAGGTCAGCCTCCCAAAGTAGCATTTGTGGAGCCCTCAGGAGATAAACAGTTGGGTAAGGCTCAAAGGCCAGTTGTCCCGAGAAAGAGGCAAATGTGAGTTGCTGTTAGCCAACATGTTCACCAACTAAAGAGGAGTTTTGAGGTCAGTGTGGATCTAGGAGGACATTATCAGCATTTAACCCTTCGTCTTTATCGAGGTTAATATGGTTGTAGGTTGCTGTTTTTCTCTGCCTGGCTGCTGCTCAAAGCCTTAATAGTTGCTTAGATAGCACTTTATGTCTCTATTACCAATTATAATATAAGGCTGTTCTGAGAGCCGGTCTTCTTAATTCTGAGAATTACTTGATTAATCTTCATTTCCTCTGTGCCAGACACAGTGATGCAAAGATCTATTATTACATATTGCATATCTCATATTACATATCTCATAATAATAAGATATATTATTACATGTTATACTTAATCATTTGAAAGAGTTGATAAAATGACAAACACAAGCTAAAATTTGGATACATAGGCCAGCTGATACACAATCCTGCCTGTATTGAAGGAAACAAAGTATTGAGCCAATATTTGGCCTGCAAGCTCTTTTAATTTGCTAAGCTTTAGCTATTTAATGTAAAACCCAGATGAAAAATGTTTCCATGATAGGGTGATGCTCCAGCTTTGTTTTTATTACTAAGAATTCCCCAGGCTATATGGGGTTTTCTCTTGTTCCATACAAAATGAAGAATTATTTTTTACAAGTCTTGAGAGTATGATGTTGGTATTTTAATGGGGATTGTATTGAATCTGTAGATTGCATTGGGAACTATAGACATTTTAATAATGTTGATTTTTTTCCAGCCACGAACATGGTATGTACTTCCATTTGTTAATAGATCTTCTGCTGTTTCTTTTCTTAGGGTATCATAATTTTCTTTGTAGAGATCCTTCACCTCTTTTGTTAGGGTATATTCCTAGGTATTTAATTTTTTTTTGAAGGTGCTGTAAAGGGATTTGTGTGCTTCATTAGCCTCTCAACTTGGCTGTTATTAGCAAAGGCTACTGATTTCTCATGGTGTATGGCACAACTCTTGGGGGAGGGACCTAATTATAAGAGGGACATTACCTAACAAGGGCAATCACGGTAACCTAATTCTTTGTATCCTCAATGAATCCCAAACAATACCAAAAACAAACAACCCCCCCCAAAAAAAAACCAAAGTAATAAAACAATGTTGCCATGAGCTTGTTTTCAGGACTAATTAAATTAATGTATATAATGATATTAGTACAGTGAATAGTAAATATTAAGTGTTGAGCATATAGCATGCATTTTTATTTAGTTTGCAGTGCTTACGATTTTAGTGCAAACTATAATTATTGCAAGTAAATTTCAAGTCTCAAATACTCATGTGGATATTTAAATACTTTAGCATTTTTAAATAGTCAACAGATGAAGAGTAACAGATGCTAACACCTGAATTTTGTATTTTTTAATCATTGCATCATTAGCTTTTCAAATTCGTGGCAGATGACGGAATGCATCATGAATATTGTTGTTTTTTCCTAAAGCTACTGGTGTTTTCACCTCTATGTACTCTCATAGCTGAGGCTAGTATTTATCCTATCAGAAATGAGTATCACAGATTGTGTCATCACATTATTTCTCCCCAAAGGGGAGTTTCATGTTTTAATCTTATATAGTTCTAATAATTCATAAAAGTTATCTAAAGAGTGACAGAAAACATGAAAAAGAAAGAACCTTTGATAATAAAGACCAGACTCCCGCAGCTTTTTTAACTAATTCAGTTTGTCAATTTAATCACCCCGTAAGATTGTGCTCCCTGTAGCAGCACTCTGCCAGAGGAATAGCAAAGACCTTCTCAGCTTGTTTCTGAGTTTTTGTGATTTGGGTACAGCCTAAATATTTGACTTTAGCAAAATAAAAGCCCCATCCTAAATTATGCCAAGAATGCTTTGTGAAAATGACTGCAACTTTATTCTCTTTCTTCTGGAATCTTTGCTAAGAAATGCCATTAGAAATGTGAACATCTAATTACAAATAAATGGTTTCCATTTCACTTAGTCTTTTATATCCATCTTTAAAATGCCCTATGCTCTCTTTATAAAATATTAATCAGAATTTGGGAATAAATAGGTTAAAGGTTTAATTGTCATTTAATTCACAAAACATTAAGGATTGCTTACTTTTACATTTTCATCAAAATTATGAATAAATTAAAAATAAAGATGTGTTGGATTAGTTTACATACGATTATATAAAGTACCATAATGTGTGTGTGCGTGTATGTGTGTGCACTCTATTATGAGCAGGAATCTAAATATATAACTGTCGAGAGTTTCCTCTTGATTTCTACCTACATCTAGTCATTGAGGCAAACTTGGTCTTAGAAGATGTTCACTGAATATTTATTCACCGATGGACTTGAAGATTGGCCTAATGTTGAGTAATTTAATGTAGACAATTTAGTCAATGTTTGCCTTTATAATCTCCCATTCACATTTTCACAGTGCATTGTCCAATGCCCCTCTGTAGTCTATGCCGAATTTTGTGGTGACCAGTGTGAGGTTCTTATACAGTTTTAGTATATGGATAATCTGTTCTTCCAAAATTATTTGGGAAGCATTTTCTGTCCTTCAAATTTTTTGGAATAGTTTGAGAAAAATAGCATTTGTTCTTTAAATGTTTTGTGGAATTTAACAGTGTAGCCACCCAGTCCCAAACTTCTCTATGTTAAGATATTCACTAAGACGGGAGTAGGACAGAATCTGCTTAGGGCTTCTTATAAAACAGGAGCTAAAAGATATTTATAAGAAAAATACGTACAGTTTATAAAGATATATTTGAGAAAGTCCTAAATTTGAAGGTGCAGATACTGGGTTCAGACCCAAAGGCATTTTTGCCTGAGGGACCATAATTTCACCTGTGATCAAGTGTGTTAATATTGTTCAGACACTGCTGGGCCTTTGTAGCTATCTTGTAACTAGTATATTGGAAAAAAAAAATCAAACATTCTTTTCTTCCTGTACAAGACCTTTGAGAACATTTTTCAGAGAGTACAAAGGAGACTTAGGCAAAATTCTCAGATGTGTTTTCAAATAATACCAGACACACCTGAGAGGTAAAATTAAACAAATACATGTTTAAGTTCAGTGAATTTTATTTTATTCTTTATAATTGGAATTAAATTTTAAGACCAAATCAACTAGCAAATATAGGCTCTAGGCCAATTAAAACACAGTTATCCTTGCTTTCCTTGACTTGGTACTCCCAAAGAGTAGGCAAGAAAATCTTGGGGCATTCTGAGCATGTGCTTTGTCTTTCTCCTGCCATTTCTCCTTTTTTCCAAGGAACAGAAGCCAGAAATCCCTTTAATTAATGAACTTAGTGGACTTTTACTATATTAATGTACAAATCGTCCCATAGTGCTGTGTTTTTAGGAGGAAAGGGAGGTGATTCTTATCAAATTGTAGATCATCATGTCCTAGGTATGTAAAGAAGGGATGCATACAAGTTCTAAGTTTTTAATTCTAATTTTTATGGGAATTTCTCCAAACCATAATATCTCGATCAGCAAGAGGTCAACAGAATCCAGCCAAAATCTATGAAAATTGACAAAGACAGAAACAAAAAAGCAGGTCAAATAATAAATAGGATTTGTGGCCTAACTGCTGAAGGAATTGTTCTCTACATTGTGTTTAAGCTCCCTGCTATATAAGTAGCATGGGTCCCTAAGTGTGCCTGTGCCTGTGTGTGGGGGTGTGGGGGTGTTTCCTCAGCCACTAAGAAAATAAACTATAGTATTACTTACTTATATTATAGTCGGAGACCATCACTGATTGAGATTTATAATCATATGTGTGAAAGGAGACATAATTCAAATAGAAAAAGTAAATTTCATTTCAACCTCTCTGTGTGTTGTGTTGTTGTGGAAGTAGTATTTATTTTCTCACAAGTCAAATGTTTCAAAGTTGCTTTTAATTCCAGATCATTACAGTTAGTTATATATCTGCCTGGCATACTAAAGAAACAATTTATCTATCTTCATTTTTGTTTCTAATATCTCATGGAATAAAAAATAATTAGATTTTTCCTGATGACTTTGATTTTTCTCAGGATGTGAATATCTTGTATGTAGGGTCAATTGTCCTTTTTTTTGGACAGATATAATCAACTTTATTGCTTCTAATTTATATTATGGTTAATCAGCCAAAGGCCAAACTTGCATTCTAAACTGTCCTTTAAAATGGAATGGCTTTTCAAATGAATAAATGCTTAGTATTAATCATTACACTTGGAAGGGCTTTTTGCTAAAGTCACTTGTATGATTATTTCAGAAATAGTTAATGTCAGTACATGACATTTAAACAGATAAATCAGTTGTAATAGCAAAACATTTATTTAGTGGAATATAAAAGACTTGGGAAAGTAATATCCTATCATAAATATGACTTTTGTCATCTAAATTTCTCTATTAGTGAAATAGAAAACATTGCTATGTTTCTCTTTTTGAATATTTAACCCCTTTAGGTCTAAATCTAAAACATTTTTTTAAATGTGAAATTGTTTATTAGCAAATAGATACATCTGAAACAGTTATATCATATAAAGAGTGCAGATGGTCACATTTCAATTAAGTATGAATTTGTAAATTGGCTATTTACCTATCCGTGATGAGAAAGGTGTCATACTGAAGACAACAGTGACATTTAAAATATATATTGTTTTTGTTATTCCATGTTAAAGTATTCGGAGGGGGCCAAAAATTTTAAGAGATTCTATTTATATATTACTTTTCAAAGTTGAATGTCAAGTATAACATTCACTCCAAAGATAGCATTCATCAGATAAATTCTAGCTTTACCATGTGCCAGGTAGGGCAGTCGAAGGAATGCGTTGTTGTTGGAGTAGGTCAAATCATTTTAAAGTGGGACTTTAAATTTGAGGACACTGTGGAAGTATGACAGTGGAGGCACGAGTATGCAACAGAACCGCCAACAGGCCTAACAATCACATACATTTGTGATAAGTTTGAGATGCATGATATTGTGTGTGATGTGCAGAAGGAGACATCTGGGAGACTTAACACAACAAGTCCTACTTCTGCTATGATGTTGGAACAGTTTACCTGCAGACCACAGAAGTCTACTAAACATTGTGTCTGGGGCAGGAGTCAGCGGACAAGGATATGATTTCTTCTCAAAACAGCAAAATGGAAAGTTTTTGTCCTAAAATGATTATGTGCACCAGGACACACAAGCTTACTTCCATAAATATTTTCCAGGACAATGGACAGGATGAAAAGGTGCAGTTGAATTTCCCCCTATTCTCCTGACTTAACATCCCCGTTGACTTTTACCCATGGGAGGCCTTAAACTATTGTGGTGTAGTGTAGCAAACCGGCTGTACTGGCAGGTCTTTGGGGAGAATTGAACCAGCGTGCACAGTGATACAAATGAACTCTTGGTCAATGTTGCTTAATAAGTAGTTCGAGTAGGGCATGATGGCTCACGTCTATAATCCTAGCACTCTAGGAGGCCAAGGAAGGTAGATTGCCTGAGCTCAGGAGTTCAAGACCAGCCACTTGAGCCCAAGAGTTGGAGATTGCTGTGAGCTATGATGCCATGAAACTCTACACAGGGTGACAGCTTGAGACTCTGTCTCATAAAAACAAACAAACAAAGAACAGTAGTTTGGCATAATGAGAAGTGTCTGGAGTCTGATGGTAACCACTTTGAGCATGTCATGTGATTACAGAGATTGTATTCATCTTTTGTTATTGGTATATATTATTATAATTTTAATACAGATTTTTTCGTTTTAAAATCATGCATACAGTTTTTGCATCCTCTATGTATAGTGCACATGATTTTGAAGACATCATACTCATTAATATACTTATTTATTTTCATGAAGCAAATCATAGTCACATTTGTGATAGAGGAAAGACACAGCCGTAGGTGGATAATCAAGCACTATCTTTTTGCCTTCACCTCCCGACACAGACCCTGCTTGTGGAAGGCGGCAGGCCGTCTAGCCAGCAGCAGCGGGGTTGTGCTATTCCTCTGTCCTATGTTAAGACAGGTAAGGACAGAAGAACAGAAACCATACTAATTCTTAATCAAGGACATTTTAATGTTAGGAATTGATTGAGCATATCAGAGAACTGAAAGGTAACAAGGAACACAGGGCTCAAGGAAGCAGAGGACAGGAGTCAGCAGTGCTGAAGTCTAGAACCATAGAGGAAGGGCCTTTTCAAATCTATGTCTGGACCTCAGATGTCTGACGAGAGGATCCTGGCTGGTGCTGGCACCTCTAAGTGGGATGGGGAGTCAGGAGAATGAGAGTAGTTTAGGCAGAGCAGGAACAAGCAAGAGCTTGGAACTAATGACTACCTCTAAAGTATCCTTTCTCTGGCAACACTGACCAAACAGAAATTGAAAAAAATAGAAGGGGAAAAAAAAGATAGAAAAAGGAAAAAGACAGAGGGACTCCTTTCCTCTCTCTTCTTCGATTTAGCATCTGTTGCTTCCATTTGTAGGACTGAGAGTGAGAGATCAAAGAAAAACTATTCCAGGGACATAGTTCAGCATGCCAAGTGGAATTTAAAAGGATGGGTTTGGGTGAGACATTAGCTTAAGTATCTGCACATGTACCTGACCTGAGACTTGATCACCAGAGGGAGTGTCACTGTTCAAGTGTTCTTTCTGTTTGTTCATTTGTTTTGTTTTCCTAAAGTAGGAAAGATTTTAAACTGGCTTTCCTCATCCCATCTACTGTCTTGAGCCATGGTGGGTCACTTGGCTGATGTGAAATACCCAAATGCACATGGATGAGAAGCTGTGGCTGCAGAAGTAGGCAGTGGTCCTACACCCCTGAGTGGATCCACTATGACAAGTTGTTGTCAACTCCTCGGAGCAAAAGTCAGTTATGGGCTGACACCATCAAAAAAACAAACACACAAAACAGTGTCTGGATACACCCAATAACCCTAAAAAAAATTGGAAGTAGATTCATTCTCAGGCTCTGCTCAATATAATGCAGCCCTATTGACCTTAACTTGGACTTTTAAGACCCAGAGTGCAGGAAATTGGTAAACCACGCTGGGGCTAGAGTTCTGCCATGCAAAAACTGTGAGATAATAAATGTGTTTTCTTTTAAATCAGTAATTTTGTGGTGATTTGCTAAGGGTAGCAATGTAATATTCATGCAGTGGGCAACCAAGGATGGCATCATTTGTTTAAATAATGATCTTTTGGCTTCCACTCAGCACTTTGGAGAAGTTCTAAGAAGAGAAAGAGAAACCTCTAGTGTAGTTAATGGTGCAGGGGACACCTCTGAGTTCTGACTCGGAATGTGCCTTCAAGAGGAATATCAGCCTGAGCAAGAGTGAGACCCTGTTTCTACTAAAAATAGAAAAAGCCTAGCTAGGAAGCATGGCAGGTGCCTGTTGTCCCAGCTACCAGGGAGGATGAGGCAAAAGGATCTCTTGAAAGTAAGAGTTTGAGATTGCTGTGAGATATGGCTCCATGGCACTCTACCCGGGGAGGGGGGAGAGGGATTCTGTCTCAAACAACAAACAAACAAACAAAAACAAAAGAATAGCTGAATAGGACTTTGTTTTGCTTTGTTTTCCCCTCTGTTATTTATATGGAGCACTCACTTACCTGGCAGTGAGTCTATTCTAGCAAAATGATGGCTACAAAAACTGTTTCTCTGTTACCCAGAAAAGGATTACTTTATTGTAGAATTGATGAACACTGAGAATGAATGGAAATTGAGGTTTTCCAGATAATTCTAGGATCATTTAGAATTGAATATAGGGTATCTCTTATTCCTGAAGAAAAAGTAGGATTGGATTGTGATCAATGACCATTTAATATACACTATATCAGATACCAGTATTTTGGGGTGTTAAGCCCAATGCAAGCATGCTAATGGGTCACATCCATAAACTCTTGTGATCAGTTCTATGTTGGTAGTGCATGCAGGTATCAGAAATGCTCACAAAGGTTGTCCAGATCATATAGTTGAAACAGGATCTCATAACAGTAGAAGAAAAAGTACATGATCTTCTCAGAAAAGATTTAATCAAAGCAGGGGTTCTGTGGGATGCTATTAGCACTGCACATTGCTGATGCTTGGATCCTTTCTGTGGAATACGAAGGCTTGAACAGAAAAAGAGTACCTGACCCACAGGCAAAAGCTGATCCTGTGACCATGACTGAATAGATAGCTGCTGTTACTGGTCCCTGGTATGCCCTGGACATTGCTAACCCTTTACTTTTTAACAGTTTTATTCCATAAAAATGAAATGAAGACCAGGAACAATTTCCTCCCATACAGCAAAGCCTGCAATATGTCTGAGCACCTTTTCCACAAAGTATTGAATTCATCTGCAAAGTTCATCAGAGCATGAGACCAGATTTTAGCACAATATGAACTATTTGTATGTATTGAAATATTTCTTCTCACTGAAGACATTTTGATGGTAGACCTATTGATGACACTGCTCATACGGTAGGGATTAAAGACGGTTGGCTCTACATGAGGATAAAATTCAGCTCTGTTGCTCCAGTGCCCTCTTTTGTGAAGTGGAAATGGGATATCCTATGAAGACCTCAAAGCCTTGGCCAATTTCACAAAGAGGTATGAGAACCCACAGCCCTCACCGCTATATACTGTCTGAAGCCCTGTAGAAGAGGGCTTTGAAAGGCATCAGCAGGTAAGACAGCATGATTTGCTGATAACAGAGCCCACATTAAATATGGATTATCTGGTGGAATGCTGTATCAATCTGTCAGAATAATAATAAAGCTGGTTGTGAATAGCACTAGGTATTCTTGAAATGGTCTGAGTTTCAGGTTCTGATGTAGAACATGAAGCAAGTGATTCTGAGACTGATTGAAGTACTATTTACACAGACTCATATAATCACTAATACTAGTCAAGCTTTATGAAAAGGCCAATAGGAAACCAAGGTATTGATAACCAAATGCATGGTAATGCAATACACATTCATCTTATAGACTCGCTCTCCACCTATATACAAACACATAGTATCCATGTAAGTAGATGTATAAATACCAGGGCTGTCTGGAAAGTATCCAACCATATATGTCTCCATTTTTCATATTACACAGCTTGATATTTTCGCTGAAGCCCTCAAATACGTATTTTACATGTACTCTCATACAGAGAACAACCACGTTTAAAGAGAAGCCTCTGTCCACATCTTTTGACAGTGGTGTTACTTTCTACTTTCTGAGTAGGAAGGACAGAGCTCTGTACTTCAGCATCTTTGGTTAAGATTTGGCCTCATCAAATCCACCTCTCCTTCAATTTAGTCTCCAATGAATTTTAAGTGGGTGCACTTGAAGATGGTCACAAATTTCTCTTGTTAAATTGTCAGATCAACGAAGTTTCATATTTTTGGCCCTCATATTGCCCAGTAGGGCTACAAGGACCCTACACAGAAAGCTGTAAAGTCAAATGCTTTAGTTAAAACATGTTTCTTCATAAAGTTTTCATGAGCTGCACAGAAAACTATCAACAGGAGAAGACAAAACAGAGCTCTGCCTTTTGTCCTTAGACGTGGCCTGAGCCAACTGTGTGACGTATTTGGCTACTAAACATATTTACACCAACCTCTAGAACACGTCTGTATCGTTCAATCCTAGGTGAAGCCTCAATGTCGTGCAGGTGTTTGTGATGGAAAGGTGAGAATAAGTTCTAAATAGAGTTAAATTGGGCATAGGGAGAAAAGGATTGTTTGTGTGAATTGAAACCTAGAATGTCTCTAAAATACAAAGGAAAAAAATTATATATAATAAACCAATTTACACCCTTAACCAGAGTGTTGCCTAGAATTTTCCACCTTCTCTTTTGCAGCCTGAGGAGCTTGTCTCTGCTCTTTGCCTTCACTGCTTTCATGGACAGAGGGGGAACTTTATAGAGCAGCGGTTCTCAACCTGTGGGTTGTGACCCACAGGAACTGTATTAAAGGGCCACGGCATTAGGAAAGTTGAGAACCACTGTTATAGAGGAGTCCAACAGTGAAGCAGAATCATGGTGCAAGAGGCATTGTGGGGCCAGACTGAGGTTGGACAAGGCAAGCACTGCACCTGGTCAGTCACAATAACTGGCTAACCTACACAGCACACAGTAGGCATCTACACAAGTGTGACCACACGGTGATTAAGCAGGGCTTTTCTGAAGTGCCCTTTTCCTTCACAAACACATGCTCCCAAGTAAGCATTTCAGGATAAACCATCCAGGTTGGCAGACTACTGCAAATGCTTCCAATTAACTTAGCACCAAATCCGTTATCCCCACTCCCTCAAACTAAGTCCACAAGAAAAAGTGAAGCGCCACATTTCTCTTTCCTTCTGTTTTTTTTTCTTTTTTCATTTTCTCATGAAAGTACTCCTATATTGACACTCAGTTCCATGTCAGATGACATAAAATTGCAAAATATTTGGTGATTTCTATATAACATTCTTCTCCTAATGAAGTAACTTCGTGAGTTTAAGTCAGAATTCTGTGCATAGAAGTCTTTCCATGTAGTTCATCATCATACAGAGAAAGATTCTTACACATGGCTATTTCTGGACAGTGCATTAAATGAAGATGCCTCAAGAGAGAAAAGATCATTATCTGTATCCATTAGAATAATATACAGATTCAGAGTCAGTGAGATGATACACTTTGCAGAAGTATGCAGTTTACATTCAGTATTCTTTATGCTGTGAGTTATTTCGGCTTCAGTGGTGTCAGCCTTTGGGACAGTGGATATTGCAAAAACCAAGAATTCTCGGTTATCCACACAAGACAAGCAGCTGGTAGACTGCACTAGCACTGTGGTTTTCAGCTCAACCTCTGATCAAGTGGACTGACGGCCACACTGCTCAGTCTGTTTAACCAGCCGACTCGGGTGACTTTCAGGGAAGGCCTGGAGGCATGGTTTGGTCAGTTTCATCACTAGGGTGTGTGATGTGACAGACAACAAACCAAACACCTTTCATTGCTTTACACACATCATCTTTGGTAACACTAGAATGCTATGGTCTTGAGGGAATGTTAGTAAGGAACGCAGAGAGAAGTTCTGGTGCTTCATAAGCCTGTCCACATGTGGCAAGTTTTATGGGGTACAGTAGTGTTTACTATAGACAGGTACAGGCTTCATGAACTATTCTTAATCAGCTAAACTGAATAGAATACCAAAGATAGAATGACATATGTGTTTTAGTAACTGATGAGGCTGGTTGATTTTACTTCAAGACATAGTGAGAAAAACAGTTTTAACCCATAGTGGGCATAGGCTTCATTTACTTCCAAAGAGGCAAAAGCAGCTGGAACTGGCTTACAGCCCATGCTTCGTGTCCTGTTGTTGGTGAGGACCTACACTCTTAATTTAGCAGTGACTTAACCTCTAGCAAGGCAGATGTGGGGTTCACTCAGATTTAGTGCCTGATCTTTTCTTTTGGGAAGGGGTGGGAGTGAATGTATCAGGACTGGGAGGGAAGCAGGAGAGGAAATTGGGAGTGGCAGTGAGTGTGCATGTGTTTGAGATTCACCATGTGCCCCGCCTGGACCTAACGAGGAGCAGTGTATGGTGTATTTTGCTCACGACTGCAGTGTACATGTATTGTTTTCCTCCTCTGTATTTTCTGAATTTACACTAAAAAGTTCCATCAAATCTTGTTCAGAGGGCTCAGGATTGCATTTCTTTTGCTTAACCTGTGCTCTAAGGTTCTGTAGTATTTCTATAATTATGTAACAAGAATAGTGTTACACTGTAATCTATCATATAGAGCTCTATGTATGGAAAATTTTGATCAGTTTTTTAAAGAAATGTATCCTGTTTGCAAAGGCACAATAAAGTTGCATCTTATAGACTATAGGCAATAAAGCTAACAATAAACCTTATTTAACACACACACACACACACAAAGAAAAGCCTCTGCAATGAATTAGCACATGTATTCATTATTTCTACCATAGCTTGGTATGTTTATCCTCAAAACATCATTTTATGTTAACTAAGCAATCATCGTAAAAAACAACAATATCTACCCTGTTTTCCTCTTATCCTAGATTCCATCAGGAGTATTCCCATAACACCTGTTTTCGGCTACTTGTAAGTTACCATCTTTCCTACCCTACCTATGGAATTAGGTCTTTAGAAGGTAGAGAAAACTCTTTTTTTTTTTTTTTTTTTTTGAGACAAAGCCTCAAGCTATCCCCCTGGGTAGAGTGCTATGGCATCACAGCTCACAGCAACCTCCAACTCCTGGGCTCAAGTGAGTCTCCTTCCTCAGCCTCCCAAGTAGCTGGGACTACAGGCACCCGCCACAACGCCTGGCCATTTTTTGGTTGCTGCCGTCATTGTTGTTTGGCGGGCCCAGGCTGGGGATTCGAACTTGCCACCTTAGGTGTATGTGGCTGGCGCCTTAGCCGCTTGAGCCACAGGCGCAGAGCCGAGAGAGAAAAAACTCTTCTTTTTTTTTTCCTTTTTCAGAAAGGAAAATAGAATAAAAATTATTTTTCATAAAGGAAAAATGAATAAAATTATTTTTATTCCTCATAGCGTCATTTTAATATTGAGGCTCCCAAGAGAGAATCAATATTTCTTCATAATGTCTGAGAAATAAGAGAGCTCCTCCTTAATGCATTGGTGATATGTTTCTCTATCAAAGAGCAACAGTGTTTGCCCTCCAAAAGCAGCTGACCAGTGTACCCACCAGAGGAAGTATAAACACTACATAGCTATTGAGGCTGTTTTGAATTGAACTGTGGGTGACACTCCTTGTGTCCCCAGGGCTTGTTTTCTTCTGTGGATGGCAGGCCCCTTCCTTTGTCTCTCTTGGTCCTTTCATAGTCTCTGAAAATGGTACATCAGTCACTAGTGAGGCCCACTCTCAGGGATCTTCCTGAAAGTGTTAGGGACACGAGCTGTCATCACTAAGCACGGGGTAATTTTGAACTCCAATGGGTGAACCTCAATAGATGGGAAACCCTGTGGTAATTTTCTGATCAGCCTGAGTACTTACTGATAATCAGACCACTCTTGGTGCAGGCAGTGTTACTCCTGGACTCTTTAAGGCTCTCCAAGAAGGAGAATGCAATGTGTCTGCTTAATACACTACTTTTGAGTCAATATCTTAGCTTATATCAAGCTTTCAATGCCGTAGCTTAGCTATAGGAGAAAACCACATAATTACAGTTGTCTTGATCTAGGTCTTGGTGTGATATGCTTTATGTATTGTGTTTTGGTCTTTTAAATTTTGCTGTGCATCATTTGGCTCTACAAGCATACATTCAAAGCCTCATTAGCATTCAAGTAGTTATAGTTTCAGGTCAGAAACTGTGTGTTTAATGAGACCCTAAGGACAGGCCATAGAGTCAAGAGAGTAGAGAAAAATCTTTGCACACATGACTCTTGTTCACCTAGCCATTTAATTTGGCATGACAGAGCTGCTTAGCTGCACTGAACTGGCTCTGGTAATAACAGCCGTACTTCTGGCTAACATCAGTTAAGACTGATATGAAATCTCCCAGGCTGAGCTCTGGATGTCTTTTGTAGGCCTGAGTTCTCTTGTTCTGTTCCTTGTTACAAAGAAGGAAAAGGGCACCTTACCCTGTCTTGGGCTAGCCTCAACACCCAACAAGCTGTGCAGGGCAGGTGCTCTGTACTGGAATGCTCTTCTTGGTAAGTCTGTTAACCCAAGTGTGGCTGAGTTAACAGACTTACCAAGACTTCAGCTCTGCTTCTCCATTGTCATCACTGAATCTTTCATCACTTCTTCATGAATGGGTTGGGTCAGTGTGCACAGAATGCATATGCTTGGTGAGGAAGGATGTGACAATATATTCTCAGTTTGGATTTAGACTATTAATACTTTAAATACCAAGCATAATACTTAGTGTCTCATATAACCTAGAAATATTCATGCATAAACTATTCATAGGATATATATCTAGACGAAAATTCTAAATTTATGTGAGCTATTTATTTAAATTTTCAAAAATTAGACTTTTGTCTCTGTAGCTTGATTATATACACTGTTGAAAGAATGACATAATTTACATCCTTATAATCTCCTTGAAGTACTTACCTCAACTTTTTCTTTTTTCTTTTTGGGACATACTTTCACTTTGTCACCCTCGGTACAGTGCCATGACATCATAGCTCACAGCAACCTCAAACTCTGAGGCTCACATGATTCTCTTGCCTCAGCCTCCCAAGTAGCTGGGACTACAGGTGCCCACCACAATGCCCAGCTATTTTTAGAGACAAGGTCTCGTTCTGGCTCAGGCTGGTCTGGAACTTGTGACTTCAGCCAATCTACCTGCCTTGACCTCCCAGGTTGCTAGTATTATAGGAGTGCGCCACCGCACCTGGCACCTACCTCAACTTTTAAGTATATTAAATGTGTATTGGTTTACAGTTTGCAGATATGCCTGCACTTTAGCCAGATTCATTACATTAATATTTGAATTTTATTAGTTGTTTTATTCTATGTAATGTGAATATTTGGGAACATATAATACACGTACCTGATACAAACAAATAGAATCTACCTAAAAAGTATAATAAGAGTCTTCTCGCCCTATTAATTCAGACACCCTTTATCCTTGTTTTCTTTTTATAAGTGTTCAGGAATATTTCAGAATAAACCAAATATTTTACATATTAATATCACTTTCTACTTAAACAATGACATAAAAAAAATTCTACTTCTTTTCACTATCTGGCATTTTTACATTTCTTTCATTCCATACAATGAAATATAGTTATTATAGCTGCCTCATAATTTTTTCAGCTACATATTCATTGTGTATATGTGTGTGTGTAAAAGTGAATAACACAGACAAAGTTCCACTCTCACAGAACTAGCAAGCTTATTAGGAGAGGCAATCACTGAATATGTACTCATAAAAATATAGTCCATTTGATGGTAATAACTGATATTCAACAAGCCCAAGAAAGGAAGGAAAGAAGGGAGGGAGGGAAGGAAGGAAGGAAAGAAAGAAAGAAAAGAAGGAAGGAAGGAAGGAAGGAAGGAAGGAAGGAAGGAAGGAAGGAAATAGAGAGAAAGGAAGGAAGGAAGGAAGAAGGAAGGAAGGAAAGGAGGGAGAGAGGGATGGAGGAAGGGAGAGAGAAGGAAGGAAGGAAGGAAGGAAGGAAGGAAGGAAGG